>WNWK01005415.1:55000-87500 GCA_009830355.1 Cherax destructor
AACCTGCCACCCAGACATACACAGTAACCAACATAACCTGCCACCCAGACATACACAGTAACCAACATAACCTGCCACCCAGACATACACAGTAACCAATATAACCTGCCACCCAGACATACGCAGTAACCAACATAACCTGCCACCCAGACATACACAGTAACCAACATAACCAGCCACCCAGACATACTCAGTAACCAACATAACCAGCCACCCAGACATACTCAGTAACCAACATAACCAGCCACCCAGACATACTCAGTAACCAACATAACCAGCCACCCAGACATACCAGTAACCAACATAACCAGCCACCCAGACATACTCAGTAACCAACATAACCAGCCACCCAGACATACCAGTAACCAACATAACCAGCCACCCAGACATACACAGTAACCAACATAACCAGCCACCCAGACATACCAGTAACCAACATAACCAGCCACAGACATACCAGTAACCAACATAACCAGCACCCAGACATACCAGTAACCAACATAACCAGCCACCCAGACATACTCAGTAACCAACAAACCAGCTACCCAGACATACTCAGGTAACCAATCATATACCTGCACCCAGACATCTCAGTAACCAACATAACCAGCACCCAGACATACTCAGTAACCAAATAACCGCCACCCAGACATACACAGTAACCAACATAACCTGCACCCAGACATACATCAGTAACCAACATAACCATCCACCCAGACATACACAGTAACCAACATACCAAGCCCCAGACATACTCAGTAACCAACATAACCTGCCACCCCAGACATACACTAGTAACCAACATAACCTGCCACCCAGACATACTCAGTAACCAACTAACCTGCCACCCAGACATACTCAGTAACCAACATAACCTAGCCACCAGACATACTCAGTAACCAACATAACCAGCCACCCCAGACATACCAGTAACCAACTTGACCAATTTGCCACCCAGACATACTCAGTAACCAACATAACCAGCACCCCTACACAGTAACCAAATAAGCCACCCAGACATACATCAGTAACCAACATAACCTGCCACCCAGACATACTCAGTAACCAACATAACAGCCACCCAGACATACCAGTAACCAACATAACCGCCACCCAGACATACTCAGTAACCAACATAACCAGCCACCCAGACATACTCAGTAACCAACATAACCGCCACCCAGACATACCAGTAACCAACATAACCAGCCACCCAGACATACACAGTAACCAACATAACCAGCCACCCAGACATACACAGTAACCAACATAACCAGCCACCCAGACATACCATAACCAACATAACCTGCCACCCAGACATACACAGTAACCAACATAACCTGCCACCCAGACATACACAGTAACCAACATAACCTGCCACCCAGACATACACAGTAACCAACATAACCAGCCACCCAGACATACACAGTAACCAACATAACCGCCACCCAGACATACACAGTAACCAACATAACCAGCCACCCAGACATACACAGTAACCAACAACAGCACAGACATACACAGTAACCAACATAATCAGCCACCCAGACATACACAGTAACCAACATAACCAACCACCCAGTCTTTATCCAGCTAAAACACTTAGTGCTGGAACCAAACTACAAGTACCAACATAACCTGCGCCATGGGCCCAGACCAACCTAGTAACCACTAACCAAACGGAGGCCCAACTGGAGGGGAACTGTTACATACGCTAGGAGGGCATGGAAATTCAATCAGGAATTGACGAAGATATACGTGTGTTTCTCAGTGTATATACATCGGGAAGTGAATGTTTCTCAGTGTATATACATTGATAGTTTACATTAATCACTATTTTTATGTAATAAAGTATTCTTGACTGATGGTAAACAGGTGACAAGCTGCCATAAATGACCCTTGTGAGGTTAAAAAAAAAACACTAACCCCTACTAACTAGCAGTGAGAGTCACTGACAGACACTTAATTTACACCTGGAGTATGCACCACTCTCTTGGATAACCTGCTTTCCCCTCTTCCTTCTCCTCCTCCTCCTCCTCCTCCCCTGTATTGGTGCCCTCTTCAGAAGATAGAAAAATTATTCACTTAGATTTAACTGGAACCTCTACTCCTGTCTGGTCTGTGATTTCAGTAGATCAGTCAACTCCTCAGAGGCGGTTGAATTACTGGACCAATTTCTTGGACCAATTTGCTAGACCAATTTCATGATTTTTTATAAACAAATTACATTGATGGGATACCTGGTGGAGAGTTAGCGGCCCACACGGGTTAAGGACTTCAAAATGAAGAATATTTACATTATCAATACAGATAAAGTCAGTAACTGCTCCTGGCTGCTTCCACTCCTCATTTCTTTAAAAAAATTAATTAGTACCTTTAGGGTTAATAAAAGAGTCAGAGAGAGAGAGAGAGAGAGAGAGAGAGAATTGTACGTTTCTCTCACAGGTGAGTTTAATAAATCTTAATAAAGCTTGCTGTAAGTTCTGTGAACTACCACAGCTGTTATTAAAGCTTGTTATACGTTCTATCTCCTATTATGCAACTTAAATTTGTTATATATCTCTCTACTATTATACTACTTAAACTTGTTATATGTGTATACTGTCATTATTTGTTATTGGTGTAAACTTCCCGTCCATCCCCTTCAACTTCTCTTTCTTCCCTTTTCACTCATTTTCCTCCATACACTCTTCATTTATCTCCGATTTCTTCCCCACCCCATCCTCTCTCTCTCTCCTCTTCCTCCTCCTTCATAAGCAAAACTCAACAACAAAGAAGAAATATTACAAAATATTTCCTCGACAAGAGAGGGACATCTTCCAAATGGCCTCTCCGGATGGCAGATTACGAATAGTACACAAGGGTCAATATTCCCATAATCAGGATAGGAGAGACAGACTTGTGCTACCCCCTCCATTGAAGGCCAGGAGGAACAGCTGACTGCATGTAAACACGAATCAGCTGATCGATTGTAAACAGGAGCTTTGTAGCGGTGCATTAGCTGATAAGTTGTGTGGAGGAAGGAGGGGAAAAAAGAAGAGGTGATCAATTTATTGGCTGTAAATACGGGCCAAGTAATGTGTCTCAGCGGATGAGATACATTACTTTTAAGCGACGTTTCTCTCCGTCCTGGGCCATTGTCAAGTTATAATTGAGTGAGAAACAACAGAGAAGACCAGAAGACCAGTAGGCGTACTGGCCCGTGCAGTAGGCGTACTGGCCCGTGCAGTAGGCGTACTGGCCAGTGCAGTAGGCGTACTGGCCGTGCAGTAGGCGTACTGGTCCGTGCAGTAGGCGTACTGGTCCGTGCAGTAGGCGTACTGGTCCGTGCAGTAGGCGTACTGGCCGTGCAGTGCGTACTCTGCGTAGGCGTACTGGCCGTGCAGTAGGCGTACTGGCCCGTGCAGTAGGCGTACTGGCCCGTGCAGTAGGCGTACTGGCCAGTGCAGTAGGCGTACTGGCCCGTGCAGTAGGCGTACTGGCCCGTGCAGTAGGCGTACTGGCCCGTGCAGTAGGCGTACTGGTCCGTGCAGTAGGCGTACTGGTCCGTGCAGTAGGCGTACTGGTCCGTGCAGTAGGCGTACTGGCCCGTGCAGTAGGCGTACTGGCCCGTGCAGTAGGCGTACTGGCCAGTGCAGTAGGCGTACTGGCCCGTGTAGTAGGCGTACTGGCCAGTGCAGTAGGCGTACTGGCCCGTGTAGTAGGCGTACTGGCCCGTGCAGTAGGCGTACTGGCCCGTGAAAGGAAAAAAAATAGCAGTAAATAAGGACTGGAAAGGTGAAGGTAATGCAGAAGACAGATCACATTACGGGGGTTGTGAAGATCACAACAACTGAGAGAGAGAGAGAGAGAGAGAGAGAGAGAGAGAGAGAGAGAGAGAGAGAGAGAGAGAGAGAGAGAGAGAGAGAGAGAGAGAGAGAGAGAGAGAGAGAGAGGGAGGCATGTACAGAAGGTTCAGAATTCATGTTAGGATGTTCAGAATGTTGTGTATAACGATACATTCATCACGACTGCCTCTGTGAAGGCTAGAAGAAGGATAGATTGCTTAATCAGAGTACCAGTTTATTGGATATCTAGGGGCTAGTGCTAAAACACACACAGTGAGAGCTCCTCATGCAGGGGATTTTCTGTTGGTTTTCCCTAATTCCTCTCCTGGCAGACGCCTCGACCCTCAGACCATTCACACTGGTGTTGCACTTCACCTGGTGTTGCACTTCACCTGGTGTTGCACTTCACCTGGCCTCCCCTATCCTCGCCAACACAAGTGTATTTGTGTCATTACATCGGCAGACTGATTCGGACACCGTGGTTTTGTTTGTTGTAGACGAGATGGAAAGATTGCAAGACATGAAAAGCTTAACATCATAAACAGAAGTCTTGCAGCAGCTGGATGCCCAGCAATAAGGGAACCGCCCCAACTATGCAGACCTGATGGCAGTCAAAAGTGTCCAGATGGAATTACCTTGCAAAGCCAGAACAGACGGCAAGCAGGTGATGTGGGACTACACACGTACATCCACACTGTCTGACACCTATCTCCAATACAGCAGGAAATATTTTCTAGACTTCAGGGAATCCCAGAAGTCTAGAAAATATGGAGAACAGGCTAATCATTACATGTTCGTTCCCATAGACTCAGACTCTCACCTCATGGAGAAAAGAGCACATCCAGGTTCCATAAAGAGCTAGGCAAAAGACTCATCAGGGAAACTAAGGATTCAACAGCAGCTGGTTTTCAGCTCTAGAGGCTCAGTGCTGCGGTTCAGAGAGGTAATGAATGCTGTATCCTGGGTACGTACTCCAGCGGTGAGGAACTGGAAGAGATATTTGACTATAATTGACAAACACATTTATATACTTTCACTCTAACCCTCAGACCTCTTTTATTTTTCACTCTGTATGCCAGCTTTGTATCGTCGATATGCCCTTTAAACTCTGTGTACCATATACGTGGTACATGTATGTGCTTTTATAAAAGCTGGCATGATAGGAGACAGAATATTCAGCCTCTGGGAGCAATTTCAGTTTATTTGTTCAATACCTTTCTGTCAAATTTCTGTCACAGGCTTATCCACTCGGCCACAGATGCCACATAAGCTGGGCAGCCTGGTACACAAGCCATGTTTCTCTCCCAGCCCGGGCACGTCAGTGAGCCTCAAGCATGGATTCAAGCTATTTAAATCTCCTCCTGTATGTTCTGACCTCACAAGAGATTTTTACATCAATGCACAACGCAGAAACAAGCGAGTATATATATGGGTTGTGAACCAGGCTGCCCATCTTATGCCGCATTTGTGGCCGAGTGGATAAGAGCGCTGCCTGGGAATCTTGACCTTCCCCAGTAGCAGTATCGAGTCCTGCTGACCGCGATCTTTCTCTGTATATACCCGCTTGTTTCTGCCTGGTGCATTGATATATAAATCGCTTGTTATTGATTAAATACCACTTGCTCGTGGTTACAATAATACGTGTACTGCTTGTGGAGGCTTGTACACCAAAAGGGGAGTAGAATGAAATTAGCTCTGAGGCAACCACACCATCGTATGTCTTCGTAACATGAAGCAAGCCTAGTTCGCTAGGCTCATGTTGTTTGTAGGTTTGTATGGTCCAGTGGTTTAGGGCTTCGTGAATTTTCGCTCTTCCCACGAGACGTGCTAAAGCAACACGGGTTCGATCCCCTGATTAACTGAAGTTTGTTACTGATATATATATATATATATATATATATATATATATATATATATATATATATATATATATATATATATATATATATATATATATATTATTTTGTTTTTCATCTTGTTACCTGAAGATAGGAATATTATGTTAGATATTTCATTATGATATGCTTGGAGAACAAGCTAAAGAGAGGCAGAGAGAGAGACAGAGAGAGAGAGAGAGAGAGAGGAAGAGAGAGGGGAGGGAGGGAGAGAGAGAGAGTGACAGGCAGACAGACAGACAGACAGAAAGAGGAACAGATGCAAGGATAGAGAAAAACTTATGAAATAGGAAGAGAGAGAGAGGAAAAAAACTATTAAAAACATGGTAAATATGAAGGAGAGTGTAACACAGAGCGTCGACACATCTTTCTCTACACTTACATAAAAATGAGAGACGCTCCTGGCATTTTTCCAAAGAGTATTAATACCGAGACAGACACCAGACAGGTATCTGAGACAGTGTTGCGCTCGCACGTTAAACAGGTGAGAGGTAATTAATATAAGTATATATCATTATATTACCAAGGCAGGATTCTAACCTCTAGACCATGAAGGCTACAATAAAATGCCCCTAAGTACGTTTAAAAGTCCGTATTATTGCGTGCTCTAGCTCTAGTCCCTTTAGTGCCACTGTCGATTACTTGCGATTGGAAGATGGTAATTGACTTTTATATATATATATATATATATATATATATATATATATATATATATATATATATATATATATATATATATTTATATATATTGTATACACACACATGGACGTTAGAATATAAAAGGAAGGGAGAGGATAAAAGAGGAGAAGCGAATCAAAGGAGAAAATGAAAATATAAGAGAGCCTTGAACAACAAATTCTGAAAAACACAGATGGGTAAAAGTGTCTGAGGGGGAGTAGAAAAATCCATGCATGACCTCGCTCAAAATGGCAAAACCGAAAAAAAGTGTATTTTAAAAATTATACGTTTAGCTATTTTCTTTTTTTCACTGTTGATTATGAAGAACTTACTGACAGAAACTGACGTGATATTATAGATTTTTTCTTACTGTGTGTGTGTGTGTGTGTGTGTGTGTGTGTGTGTGTGTGTGTGTGTGTGTGTGTGTGTGTGTGTGTATGTGTATGTGTGTGTGTGTGTGTGTGTGTGTGATTTACTAAAGGTGGAGTACAGACAACAAAACAGATATATGTGAACCGTCAGATGATGCTGTCGTCAGATAATGCTGTCGTCAGATAATGCTGTCGTCAGATGATGCTGTCGTCAGATAATGCTGTCGTCAGATGATGCTGTCGTCAGATAATGTTGCCGTCAGATAATGCTGTCGTCAGATGATGCTGTCGTCAGATGATGCTGTCGTCAGATGATGCTGTCGTCAGATGATGCTGTCGTCAGATGATGCTGTCGTCAGATGATGCTGTCGTCAGATGATGCTGTCGTCAGATGATGCTGTCGTCAGATGATGCTGTCGTCAGATGATGCTGTCGTCAGATGATGCTGTCGTCAGATAATGCTGTCGTCAGATAATGCTGTCGTCAGATAATGCTGTCGTCAGATAATGCTGTCGTCAGATGATGCTGTCGTCAGATAATGCTGTCGTCAGATAATGCTGTCGTCAGATTATGCTGTCGTCAGATAATGCTGTCGTCAGATAATGCTGTCGTCAGATGATGCTGTCGTCAGATAATGCTTTCGTCAGATAATGCTGTCGTCAGATAATGCTGTCGTCAGATGATGCTGTCGTCAGATAATGCTTTCGTCAGATAATGCTGTCGTCAGATAATGCTGTCGTCAGATAATGCTGTCGTCAGATAATGCTGTCGCCAGATGATGCTGTCGTCAGATGATGCTGTCGTCAGATAATGCTGTGTTATTTGTGTTTTCCGCTTTATCTGTTTATTATAAGGTTAAAAAGAGAAGTTCGTAAGTGGGTAGAGGAGTGTGAAGCTGTGTACAAGAAAAGCAACTTTATTATGAAGAAAGAGCAAGATGCTGAGAATAAGAGATATAGAAGTGACAATATGGTTGGGGATCGAACCCATGGCAAGGTTTTTACGATTTCTTGAGTCAAGAGACATAGAGAAAATAAGATAAATAGTCGAGTATTAAGAACACAGGTACACTAAGAAAGGCGTGGAACACCTGGCGGTAAATTAAGTGGCCAGGAAAAAAAATACAATCAAACAACAAGGATATATACAATATATACAATATATACAATAAATTAAGAGTGCAGTGGAGCAGCAGAATAATGAGTGAGACAGTAGAATGAGTTCACTAACTGCTATTGACTCACATCTCATGCAAGAGAGAGACCAGTAATTGTACTCATCCTGCTAGTGAGAGACTGATTCCATCCAGGAGTGTAAGTATAACATGAATTCTGCTGGAGTCAACCTCTCACCCAGCTGGTCGACACATCAACCTGACACTGGATCAGTGTGACTGGTGGCCCTTACAGCCACACCAACCTAACTGCCAGTTTGGCTGGTACAGAGGGAGTGCAACAAGTGCTTGTGTGATGAACGGAAAATAAATAATAATGTTTCCGGCGCACGACACAGAATGGAATGTGTTTGGAGGAAGTGAATGTATTTAAGTATACAGGGAACAGATACATCAGTAAATGAGACGGAGGAAGACAGATAAGTCACAGAACAGATGATGGGTGAAACTAAATTTAGCTGTGTTGAGAAAGCTTTAACTTTTTCGCTGTCGAATTTATGGCAGCTAAGAGTTGTTATCCTACATCAGTGCATTTACAGTCCAAGAGCTGTTATCCAATCCCAGCATATATCAGCTCACTGCATTACCCTAAGTACATTACCACCCTCCCTCAGGATGCCACCCACCACTGGCAGCTATCACCCGGGTGCCTGCTTACTGTCTGGGACAACAGGTGTAAGGAAACCCGGCCAGACGCCTCCATCCGCCCAGGAATTAACCCGGGTCTTTCAGCTGTGAACCGAATGCACTTCCAATGAGCGATCATATTTTTTTTATTATTTATTCGTGAGAATGACTGATACATAACAGAGATAATATTTAAAGTAATAATGATAATAATAATTGTAATAATGATAATAATAATTGTAATAATGATGATAATAATGATTTTCCAGGATCATCTTTCCACTTAATGACTCATAGTCTTCTCATTACTCTTCTATTTTCAACTTTACAAACATGGCGCCACAATCAATCAAATCTCTTTTAATCCAAGGAAAAGGGAGAAAAACAGGGGTGACCTGCGTGACCTCCTGGGGAAATAAGACCCAAACTTCTGTAAACAGAGAGCGAGAGTGAGAGAGAGAGAGTGAGAGAGAGAGAGAGAGAGTGAGAGAGAGAGAGAGAGAGAGAGGAGAGAGAGTGAGAGAGAAAGGAAGAGAAGGAGACAGAACGCATATATAAAGTAGTTGATTAAATGTTTGAGTGTTTAGCGTTTATGACCTTGTTGCACGAGTGTGTGTGTGTGTGTGTGTGTGTGTGTGTGTGTGTGTGTGTGTGTGTGTGTGTGTGTGTGTGTGTGTGTGTGTGTGTGTGTGTATTGGTTATTCAGTGTTTTCCGATGTATACTCTCTCTCTCTGAGCTCCTATAACTACATATAAACACACAAACACACAGGGCCAGGAGCTATGACTAGACCCCTGCAACTACAATTAGGTGAGTACACACACACATCACACACACATCACACACACACATCACACACACACACACACACACACACACACACTCACATACACACATCACACACACACACACTCACATACACACATCACACACACACACACACTCACACACACACACACACACACACACACACTCACATACACACATCACACACACACACTCACATACACACATCACACACACACACACTCACACACACACACACACTCACACATCACACACTCACACACACACACTCACACACACACACACACACACAACTCACATACACACATCACACACACACACACTCACATACACACATCACACACACACACTCACACACACACACACACACACACACACACACACTCACACATCACACACACACACACATACACACACATACACACACACACACTCACTCACACAGGTTTGCAACAAGACTAGTCCCGGAGCTAAGGGGTATGTCCTACGAGGGGAGGTTAAGGGAAATGGACCTGACGACACTGGAGGACAGGAGAGATAGGGGAGACATGATAACAACATATAAGATACTGAGAGGAATTGACAAAGTGGACAGAGACAGAATGTTCCAGAGATGGGACACAACAACAAGGGGACACAGATGGAAGTTGAAGACTCAGATGAATCACAGAGATGTTAGGAAGTATTTCTTCAGTCACAGAGTTGTCGGGAAGTGGAATAGTTTAGGAAGCGATGTAGTGGAGGCAGGCTCTATACATAGCTTTAAGCAGAGGTATGATAAAGCTTATGGCGCAGGGAGAGTGACCCAGGCGCACAGTGAAGAGCGGGGCCAGGAGCTTTGACTCGACCCCTGCAACCACAACTAGGTGAGTACAACTAGGTGAGTACACACACGCACACAAAAGAAAGCTACTCTTAGAGCTATCAAAATAAATTCGGCCTTCATATATATGTAAATTTAATTCCCAAAGTTGCAGCAAGTGAGAAACATCTCTGAGGAAGAAACTCCCAACTTTCTTCTCCTCTGGTCTTCCTCCTATTCTCCCCATCTCTCATCTCCTTTCTCTTCTTTTGCATCTTCGTCTCCCTCTTCCCTCTCCTCTTCTGAAAAGTCTAGAGAGGAGAAGTGACTCCTCTTATTTCCCTTCTCTCTTCCTTCGGAAGAGAAACATTTAGAGTGCAAGCAACTTGCAGTTTTATGCAACTTGGTGCAGCGGCGTATTGCAGACTAGCAATGCAAGAAACAGTCTTATTGCAGGTCAACATTATAGTCCTTGCCGAGCTACTGTAGCAAGCTATGCTCAGGCTGTGTCGCACCGGGAGAAACGATGTCCCCAGGACCACCTTACTGATGAATCTGCTTCGTCATGTTCTCTAATAAAACTCAGCTGGGAAAATCATTTTTTATTTAATTTCTGTTTAATGAAGTACGAGCGAAGGAAATTGTCTAGTAAGTATTCTGCTTAAATGTCATATTTTAGATGTCCTCGTCAGTGGATGCACTGTGTGATGTTTAGGTCATCCTTGAAGGCTTCCTGTCGAGAATCTGTATGCTGGTTCTGAGGAGCTTCTCCTGGGTCTCCTCAGTGAGGAGACCCAGCGTGTTAGATAGGAATCCAAGTCCCTCGCACTCAAAACCTCCTTTACCCCCTCTCCTCCAACCTTTTTAAGGCCGATCCTACCCCGCCTTCCTCCCACTACAGATTTATATGCTCTCTAAGTCATTCTATTTCGTTCCATCCTCTCTAAATGTCCGAACCACCTCAAGAACCCTTAACATGTATAATATGTAAAGTTATGGAGAAGTTTATCAGAAGAATGGTGGAGCACGTTGAAAGGAACGGGCTTATACAAGACAACCAGCACGGTTTCAGGGAAGGGAAATCCTGCGTCACAAACCCACTGGAGTCCTACGATAAGGTTGCAGAAGTAAGACAGGAGAGAGAGGGATGGGTAGACTGCATCTTATTGGACTGTAAGAAGGCTCGATACAATACCACAAAAGAGACTGGTTGAAAAGCTAACGGAGCAGGCAGGAATAGCAGAGAAAGTACTGCAGTGAATCAGGGAATACCTGACAGGAAGGAAACATATGGTGTTGGTATGTGACGAGGTGGCAGAGTGGGTGAATGTATCGAGTGGGGTTCCAAAAGGGTTATTCCCTAGGTCCGGTGCTGTATCTAGAACATGGAAATGACATGGCAGAAGGGATAGATGCAGAGGTGTCCCTGTTCACAGATTATGTAAAGCTGTTGAGGAGAATATAAGGAGATCTCGACAGGCTGCAAGTCTGGTCCAACAAATGGCTTCTGGAGTTTAACCCCAGCAAGTCCAAAGTCATAAAGTTTGGGGAAGGACAAAGAAGACCGCAGACGGAGGTAAGGCTAGGAGGTCAAAGGCTGCAAAACTCACTTAATGAGAATTATCCTGGGGTGAACATTATACAGACCACATCTCCAGAGGCACACATCAACCAAATAACGGCTGCAGCATATGGGCGCCTGGCAAACCTAAGAATAGCATTTCGACTTCTTAGTAAGGAATCATTCAAGACACTGTACACTGTGTACGTCAGGCCCATATTGGAGTATGCAGCACCAGTATGGAACCCACACCTGGTCAAGCACGTCAAAAAAAAATTGTGAAAGGGCAAAGGTTTGCAACGAGACTATTCCCAGAGCTAAGGGGTATGGAGTGGTTAAGGGAAATCAACATGACGACAATGGAGGACAAGAGGGATAACGGAGACATGATAACAACATATAAAATACTTAGAGGATTTGACAAGGTGGATAGCGACAGAATGTTTCAGAGATGGGACACAACAACAAGGGATAACAGCTGGAAGTTAACAACTCAGATGAGTCACAGGGATGTTAGGAAGTATTTCTTCAGTCCTAGAGTTGTCAGGAAGTGGAACAATCTGGAGAGAGCCGTAGTGGAGGCAGGATCCATACATAGCTTTAAGAAGAGGTATAATAAAGCTCATGTAGCAGGGAGAGAGAGAACCTAGTAGCGACCAGTGAAGAGGCGGGGCCAGGAGCTATGACTCGACCCCTGAAACCACTACTAGGTGAATAGTACAACTAGGTGAGTACACACACACACAAAACTACAGCATCAGGAAACTGCAGATCTTGGAAGGCGACTTCTGATTGGCCAGCAACCCATCATCTCCGGACCTGATCTCGGCAATCTCTTTAAACGAAGTAGCCATGACGAGGAGGAGATTGGAATTAGGGGAAACGGGGAGAGGGGAAGTGGAAGGAAGAGAGGAGGGGAGATTGAGCAGCTATACTTCCCACCCCCTACCCAATCCGTCCCTCCCCAATCCCGCACCTCTCCCCTCTCCTCCCCCGGACCGATGTCCAGGGACCTAAACTAAGGGATTATCCTCCCTAGCAGACAGGTGTGTGTGTGTGTGTGTGTGTGTGTACTCACCTATTTGTGGTTGCAGGGGTCGATTCATAGCTCCTGGCCCCGCCTCTTCACTGATTGCTACTAGGTCCTCTCTCTCCCTGCTCAATGAGCTTTATCATACCTCGTCTTAAAACTATGTATGGTTCTTGCCTCCACTACGTCACTTTCTAGGCTATTCCACTTCCTGACAACTCTATGACTGAAGAAATACTTCCTAACATCCCTTTGACTCATAGGAGTCTTCAGCTTCCAATTGTGACCCCTTGTTTCTGTGTCCCCTCTCTGGAACATCCTGTCTCTGTCCACCTTATCTATTCCTCGCAGTATTTTATATGTCGTTATCATGTCTCCCCTAACCTTCCTGTCCTCTAGTGTCGTCAGGCCGATTTCCCTTAACCTTTCTTCGTAGGACAATCCCCTTAGCTCTGGGACTAGTCTTTGCAATTTCTCTAATTTCTTGACGTGCTTGACCAGGTGTGGGTCCCAGACCAGGGCTACGAGGTTCAGTATTTCCAGGATAGGGAAGGATAGACAACCACACTGGACGCGATATATACCAAGGGATACAATAAATACAGGTCCGGAATTACGATAGTTGTACTGGCGGATGCGATAGATGTATGAACGGGGACGGTGGATTATTGTAAGGGCTACGATAGACTTGGCCGGGACACGATAAGTAGACGTATGCAATATTATTATTAATAATATTATTATTATTATTATTATTATTATTATTATTAAGAAGAAGAAAAAGCGCTAAACACGTACTGCAACTGTAAGCTTTACAGTCACTGACCAGTGTGAGAAAGTTATTTTAATTTTTCGAATTAAAACAAAAAATAAAAATAAATTTAGGCCTAAACAGGTCAAAATCAATCCATTTTTTTTTCTCAAAGATTGACCAGCTTTTTATTAAGTTTATTTAAACTTATGTGTGTGTACGTATCAAACTAGGACGTTCACTGTGTGTGTACGTATCAAACTAGGACGTTCACTGTGTGTGTACGTATCAAACTAGGACGTTCACTGTGTGTGTACGTATCAAACTAGGACGTTCACTGTGTGTGTACGTATCAAACTAGGACGTTCACTGTGTGTGTACGTACCAAACTAGGACGTTCACTGTGTGTGTACGTACCAAACTAGGACGTTCACTGTGATCAGTTAGTACGTATCAAACAAGGACGTTCACTGTGTGTGTACGTATCAAACAAGGACGTTCACTGTGTGTGTACGTATCAAACAAGAACGTTCACTGTGTGTGTACGTATCAAACTAGGACGTTCACTGTGTGTGTACGTATCAAACTAGGACGTTCACTGTGTGTGTACGTATCAAACTAGGACGTTCACTGTGTGTGTACGTATCAAACAAGGACGTTCACTGTGTGTGTACGTATCAAACTAGGACGTTCACTGTGTGTGTACGTATCAAACAAGGACGTTCACTGTGTCTGTACGTATCAAACAAGGACGTTCACTGTGTGTGTACGTATCAAACTAGGACGTTCACTGTGTGTGTACGTATCAAACTAGGACGTTCACTGTGGTGTACGTATCAAACTAGGACGTTCACTGTGTGTGTACGTATCAAACAAGGACGTTCACTGTGTGTGAACGTATCAAACTAGGACGTTCACTGTGTGTGTACGTATCAAACAAGGACGTTCACTGTGTGTGACGTATCAAACAAGGACGTTCACTGTTGTGTACGTATCAAACTAGGACGTTCACTGTGTGTACGTATCAAACAGGACGTTCACTGTGTGTACGTATCAAACTAGGACGTTCACTGTGTGTGTACGTATCAAACAAGGACGTTCACTGTGTGTGTACGTATCAAACAAGGACGTTCACTGTGTGTGTACGTATCAAACAAGGACGTTCACTGTATGTGAACGTATCAAACAAGGATGTTCACTGTGTGTGTACGTATCAAACAAGGACGTTCACTGTATGTGAACGTATCAAACAAGGACGTTCACTGTATGTGAACGTATCAAACTAGGATGTTCACTGTGTGTGTACGTATCAAACTAGGATGTTCAGTGTGTGTACGTATCAAACAAGGACGTTCACTGTTTGTGTACGTATCAAACTAGGACGTTCACTGTGTGTGTACGTATCAAACAAGGACGTTCACTGTGTGTGTACGTATCAAACTAGGACGTTCACTGTGTGTGTACGTATCAAACTAGGACGTTCACTGTGTGTGTACGTATCAAACTAGGACGTTCACTGTTGTGTACGTATCAAACAAGGACGTTCACTGTGTGTGTACGTATCAAACTAGGACGTTCACTGTGTGTGTACGTATCAAACAAGGACGTTCACTGTGTGTGTACGTATCAAACAAGGACGTTCACTGTGTGTGTACGTATCAAACTAGGACGTTCACTGTGTGTGTACGTATCAAACAAGGACGTTCACTGTGTGTGTACGTATCAAACAAGGACGTTCACTGTGTGTGTACGTATCAAACAAGGACGTTCACTGTATGTGAACGTATCAAACTAGGATGTTCACTGTGTGTGTACGTATCAAACTAGGACGTTCACTGTGTGTGTACGTATCAAACTAGGACGTTCACTGTGTGTGTACGTATCAAACAAGGACGTTCACTGTGTGTGTACGTATCAAACAAGGACGTTCACTGTGTGTGTACGTATCAAACAAGGACGTTCACTGTATGTGAACGTATCAAACAAGGATGTTCACTGTGTGTGTACGTATCAAACAAGGACGTTCACTGTATGTGAACGTATCAAACAAGGACGTTCACTGTATGTGAACGTATCAAACTAGGATGTTCACTGTGTGTGTACGTATCAAACTAGGATGTTCACTGTGTGTGTACGTATCAAACTAGGATGTTCACTGTGTGTGTACGTATCAAACTAGGATGTTCACTGTGTGTGTACGTATCAAACTAGGATGTTCACTGTGTGTGTACGTATCAAACTAGGATGTTCACTGTGTGTGTACGTATCAAACTAGGATGTTCACTGTGTGTGTACGTATCAAACTAGGATGTTCACTGTGTGTGTACGTATCAAACTAGGATGTTCACTGTGTGTGACGTATCAAACTAGGATGTTCACTGTGTGTGTACGTATCAAACTAGGATGTTCACTGTGTGTGTACGTATCAAACTAGGATGTTCACTGTGTGTGTACGTATCAAACTAGGATGTTCACTGTGTGTACGTATCAAACTAGGATGTTCACTGTTGTGTATACGTATCAAACTAGGATGTTCACTGTGTGTGTACGTATCAAACTAGGATGTTCACTGTGTGTGTACGTATCAAACTAGGATGTTCACTGTATGTGTACGTATCAAACTAGGATGTTCACTGTGTGTGTACGTATCAAACTAGGATGTTCACTGTGTGTGTACGTATCATTCACAAACGTTCACTATGTGTGTAAATATAAGAAACATTCTCTATGTGTGTACAGATCACTTGAAGATCCTCACTTCTATTGGAGCCTAATTAAGAGTTTTTTGTGGAATGGGAGGTATGATCCGAGGAAGAGGAGGGAAAGAGGAGTAGGATTAGGAGGCGGAGAAGGAGGAATAGGAGGAGTAGGAAAATGAGGAGGAATAGGAAGAGAAAGAGGAGGAGGAGGCTGGCACCAGGGATGTACGAAGATAGGAGGAAGCAGCACTGGTGTTGGGAAGTTGTCTGCTTTCTTACTGCTTTCTTACTGCTTTCTTACTGCTTTCTTACTGCTTTCTTACTGCTTTCTTACTGCTTTCTTACTGCTTTCTTACTGCTTTCTTACTGCTTTCTTACTGCTTTCTTACTGCTTTCTTACTGCTTTCTTACTGCTTTCTTACTGCTTTCTTACTGCTTCTACTGATTCTCTTAATCATCTGCTTCTTTGCTTCCCTCCTTCTTTTATTATCTCTTCCTTCTGTTTTTCTTCTTCCTTGTTTTCCCTTCCTTATAATATTATACGAACACGTAGATGAGGCTGTCACGTGCCCGGGCTGTCACTTGCCCGGGCTGTCACTGCCCGGGCTGTCACGTGCCTGAGCTGTCACATGCCCGGGCTGTCACTTGCCCGAGCTGTCACTTGCCCGGGCTGTCACGTGCCCGGGCTGTCACGTGCCTGAGCTGTCACTTCCCCAGGCACGTGAAAATACTTCTTCAAGAGGGACTGACCACCTCAGAATTTATACTTTTTCAAGACGGACTGACCACCTCAAAGTTAATACTTCTTCAAGTGGGACTGACCACCTCAAAGTTAATATCACTCTAAGAGGGACTGATCACTTCATATTTATCTCTCCACTGCTTCTGCTGTCTTCAGTATTTAAGATGACTCTAAATTCAACTGAAGAAGCCTGTTGTGTAGTGGAAAGGATCCGACAGAGACTCAGGTGTTGCTCTTATGTCTTACTCGTTAAGTAGATTTAGTATGGTAGCAATTCTTGTGTCGTATATTGTTACGGTGTTACTGTGTCTGGTTGTATAAAAGTGTGTCGTGCGCCGGGAACATTAAAATACATTCATCGTTCATCACACAAGCACTTGTTGCATTCCCTCTGTACCCGTCAAACTGGCAGTTAAGTTGGTGTGGCTGTAAGGGCCACCAGTCACACTGATCCACTGTCAGGTTGATGTGTCGACCAGCTGGGTGAGAGGTTGACTCCAACAGAATTTATGTTAAACTTACACCCCTGGATGGAGTCAGTCTCTCACTAGCAGGATGAGTACAATTACTGATCTCTCACTGGTATGAGATGTGAGTCAGTGAACTCAATGTGCTCTCTAACTCATTATTTTGTTCCTCTACTCACCTTTTTTAGCGTACCCGTGTTCGTAACACCTTCGTTCTTCCTTCCTTCCTACTTCCCTTCATTCTGCACTGCCTCTACTCTCTCTCTCTCTCTCTCTCTCCCTCTCTCTTAACTCCTTCTCTTCTCCACTTCCCCTTCCCCTCATTTCCTTTCCCCTCTGGCTCTCGCTACCGTCTTCCCTCGCTCTTCCCTCTGCCCTGCTTCGCCTCATTTATCCTACTTCTCTATTCATTTCCATTCTCTGAATTATCGTCGTGTCCTCTTTTTGTTCCTTCTTAATTCCTCTTTCTTCCGCATTATTTTGCCCTCTCTCTCTCTTCTCCCTCTCTCACTCTTTCTTTCCACTCTCCCTATTCCAGGATCTTCAATCTCAAGCATTTTACTCCTTTTTCTCATTACTTTCAGTTATCCCCATTCCCCCCTTTCTTTCTTTATTTCTCTCTCTCTCTCTCTCTCTCTCTCTCTCTCTCTCTCTCTCTCTCTCTCTCTCTCTCTCTCTCTCTCTCTCTCTCTCTCTCTCTCTCTCTCTCTCTCTCTCTCTCTCTCTTTCACTCTCTCTCTTCTTGCCTCTTCCTCCTCCCGTCTTCCGGAGTGCCACACTGCTTGAGGGTCCCTGATGAATGCCAGGCACTCTCTGTATCAAAGTGCCACCCTCACACAGGTCGCATGGCAGCGTTCAGGCCAGTCTAGAGTTGGGTCAAGTCTGCCAGCAACAACAGCAGTAGCAGTAACAGCAGCAGCAACAGCAGCAGTAGCAACACCTGGAGCATCAGCCGTAGTAGCAGTAGTAGCAGTAGCAGCAGTAGCAGCAGCAGCAGTAGCAGTAGCAGCAGCAGCAGCAGCAGCAGCAGCTGCAGAGCGTAGTAGCAGCAGCAGGCGCAGCAGCAGAAGCAGCAGTAGCAGCAGCAGCAGTAGCAGCAGCAGCAGCAGAAGCAACAGTAGTAGCAGCAGCAGCAGTAGCAGCAGCAGCAGAAGCAGCAGTAGCAGCAGCAGCAGTAGCAGCAGAAGCAGCAGAAGCAACAGGTAGAGCAGCAGCAGCGTAGCAGCAGCAGCAGTAGCAGCAGCAGAGTAGCAGCAGCGCAGCGAGCAGCAGCAGTAGCAGCAGCAGCAGGCAGCAGCAGCAGAAGCAGCAGTAGCAGCAGCAGGCAGCAGCAGCAGCAGCAGTGAGCAGCAGCAGTAGCAGCAGCAGTAGCAGCAGCAGGCGCAGCAGCAGCGCAGCAGCGCGCAGCAGCAGCGCAGCGCGAGCAGCAGCGCAGCAGCAGCAGCAGCAGCAGCAGCAGCAGCAGCAGCAGCAGCGCAGCAGCAGCAGCAGGCAGCAGCAGCAGCAGCAGCAGAGCAGAGCAGCAGCAGTAGCAGCAGCAGCGGGCAGCAGCAGCAGCAGCAGCAGCAGCAGCAGAAGCAGCAGTAGCAGCAGAAGCAGCAGTAGCAGCAGCAGCAGCAGCAGCAGCAGCAGCAGCAGCAGCAGTAGCAGCAGCAGTAGCAGCAGCAGCAGCAGCAGTAGCAGCAGCAGTAGCAGTAGCAGCAGAAACAGTAGTAACAGTATTAAGCAGTTTTGTAAAAAATATGAGTATAAAAAACGCTCCATATATAATGTCAGTTTGCGAGATTTGTTCTGAAACCAGACGAGTATTCGTCCTGAAGAGTAGCCAGGTCAAGACAGGAGCAGGTGAGGTGTGTTTCTGAGTCTGTAGGAGAAGCGTAGTGACTGGAGTAAGATGTCCTAAGACGTCACGGTTTGGTGTTTGTGTAAGTAGGAATGGTGATTTTGGGTAAGTTTAGGCCATAGGTTGTTTGGTGCTCTCATGTTTACCTGTATGACCCTAGTGTGCAGGCAGAAGGGGGAAGGGTCACGGAGCCTCCTTGTTTATAAATGTTTATGCTTTTTAACCACTATTGGCAGTGTGCTAGTGAGTTAATGCGAGTACTTAGTAAAAGTGTACTGGTGTTTGGTGATTATTGTATATAGTGAGTAGGTTGTATGTTGTATATATAAGTTTACTATTAATATACAGTAGGCAGTCGTTTAAACAGGGTAGTTACGTTCCTGAAAACACCGTGTTAGACAAAACCGTGTTAGACAAAATGAAAAACTAATGGGTAAAATAGGGTTACGTTCCTGGAAACCACAAAAAAGCCAAACAACTTTTATTTAGACCTCTTTAAAGGATGGATGTAGCACAATCTTGTTACTGCGCAATTATGTATTACCAATGTCAGAAGATACTGACACTGTATTACCAGTGTCAGAAGATACTTACACTGAAAAAGATAATTTTTTAAGTGGATTTCAGGATTTACTGTTAGGACTCCAGTTCATAGGTTGTGGGTAGAGTCTGTTTACCAGTCTGGGTACCTGCCTATAGGTATAACAGCAGATTTATCTTTTTCAGGTGTTGACCTTATACTAGGCAACAATATTATGGGTCTCCTCAAAAGTGAGGAATGTTTGGTTTGGTGTATGTGTGTATGTATGTGTGTATGAGTGCATGACACTGTGTGTGTTTGTGTGAGTATGTGTGTGTGTACTCACCTATTTATGGTTGCAGGGGTCGATTCATAGCTCTTGTCCCCACCTCTTCATTGGTCACTACTAGGTCACTCCCTGCTCCGTGAGCTTTAGCATACCTCTTCTTAAACCTATGTATGGATCCTGCCTCCACCACCGCCCTTTCCAGACTATTCCACTTCTTGACAACTCTGTGACTGAAGAAATACTTCCTAACATCCCTGTGACTCATCTGAGTCTTCAGTTTCCAATTGTGACCCCTTGTGTCTGTGTACCATCTCTGAAATATCCTGTCCCTGTCCACCTTGTCGATTCCTGTCAGTATTATATATGTCGTTAACATATCCTCCCTATCTCTCCTGTTCGCCAGTGTCGTCAGATCGATTTCCCTTAACTGCTCCTCGTAGGACATACCCCTTAGCTCCGGGACTAGTTTCGTTGCAAACCTTTGCACTTTACACACACAACCCGCACATATAAAAGAGAGGAGCTTACGACGACGTTTCGGCCCGACTTGGACCATTTACAAAGTCACACTAACACACAGAGACAGAGGAAGGGTATTTATAGGCAGGCAGACAGGGGAGGGTACAAGAGAGTGGGGAAATGTAGGAGTAGTGGTAGTAGTGGTAGTAGTAAAGGTAGTAGTAAAGGTAGTAGAGTAGACAGTCATATGGGAAGGAGCACTGCTATGAGGCTAGCGGCCCGCAAGGGGGGTACGAGAGGGAAGAAAAGCGAAAAAATGAAGGAAAATACAAGGCAAAAGAAAGAACCCTCCCCTGTCTGCCTGCCTATAAATACCCTTCCTCTGTCTCTGTGTGTTAGTGTGACTTTGTAAATGGTCCAAGTCGGGCCGAAACGTCGTCGTAAGCTCCTCTCTTTTATATGTGCGGGTTGTGTGTGTATTGTTCCAGTCACGGTATTGTGCCTTTTTTGTTATTTATATACTTTGCACTTTCTCTAATTTCCTGACATGTTTGGTCAGGTGTGAGTTCCAAACTGGTGCTGCATACTCCAGTATGGGCCTGATGTATACGGCATACAGAGTCCTGAACGACTCTCATTGAGGTGTCGGAATGCTATTCTTAGGTTTGCTAGTCGCCCGTATGCCGCAGCAATTATTTGGTTGATGTGCAGCTCAGGAGATGTCTTCAGTGTTATACTCACCCCAAAATTCTTTTCCTTGACTGAGGTTTGTAGTCTTTGGCTCCCTAGACTGTATTCTGTCTGCTGTTGTCTTTGCCCTTCTCCGATCTTCATGACTTTGCATTTGGCAGGATTAAATTCGAGTAGCCAGTTGCTGGACCAGGCTTGCAGCCTGTCTAGGTCACTTTGTAGTCCTGCCTGATCTTCATCTGATTTGATTCTCCTCATTAACTTCAAATCATCTGCGAACAGGGACACTTCGGAGTCTATCCCTTCCGTCATGTCATTCACATATACCAAGAACAACACTGGTCCAGGACTGACCCCTGTGGAACCCAGCTCGTCACGGGCGCCCACTGTGATACCTCATCTCGTATCATAACTCGTTGTTGCCTCAATGTGCGTGTAAGTGTTTGTGTGTGCATATGTGTGTGTGTGTGTGTGTGTGTGTGTGTGTGCGTGGTGTGTTTGTGTGTGTGTGTGTAGCGAACCAGACACCCACCTCTCCAACATTCTTCCCCTCCCCAACACGGGTAATCTAGGAGACAATCCCCAGCCTTCACTGATTCCTCCTCTCCCTCCCCTCTCCCACTCGCCTTATCTCCCAACTCCACGCACCCTTACCATATACACACCTCTCTTCTTCCCCCCCTTCTCTCTCTCTCTGTCTGTCTCTGTCTCTCTCTCTCTCTCTCTTTTCTCCCTCCTTTTTCCCCCTCTCTTCTACCTTTACTATCTACTTCTCTTTCACCCCTCCTCTCTCTCTCTCTTCTCCCTTCTCTTTTCCCCTCTCTCCCCCTTTACCGTCTACTTCTCTCCCTCCCCTCACTCAACTGATAGCTTTTCAATCAATCTCATAAATAACCCGAGAACACAAATATCCTCAGTGAATCTCACAATGGCGACCCTAGACTTTTAAAAGGCATTGGAAACAGATTGAGTAAGAGACTACAAGCCAGGACGTGTTTCCTTAAAACACCTGCTGTCCATGTTCACCCATCAGTAAAATGGGTACCTTGGTGTTAGTCGACTGTTATTGACAAGCTAAGAGCTGTTACCTACATCAGCTCATTTGAAAGCATTTTTATTGTTCTGAAACATACAAGTAGGGAACAGGATGAAATTCGAGCCAGTTGTGGGCCAGCTGTGAGCCATCTGTGGGCCAGCATTTTCATTTGATCAACTGACTTTATCTCGTTAACATCATAATGCTGTACGAATGTGTTCCAGACTCGAGTCATCCTGGGATAAATGATCTCAGATGAAGTGATGTTCTGGAGAAGGTTACAGTCAGAGTGAAGTTGCTGGTGGCTGCCCGTCTTGTGGTGTAGAAGCTCACTTCTCGCTGTCCTCGAAGTGGAGACAAGTGTGGTACTTTGACAATGTTGGTCTTGTACATAACAGTAAGGCCACCCACATCCCTCCTGTGTTGAAGGCTCTGCTGAAATGACAGATCTATCCAGGATGGGTCCAGGCATAAATTGATTAATGAATCTCAGCATGGGTTTACAAAGGAGTGTTCCTGTCTTACGAATATACTAATTTTTTTCACTAAGGTATTTGAGGAGGTAGATCATGGTATTGAGATATGATAGAGTTCCCCATTAGAGGCTATTGAGGAAACTTAAGGCTCACGGAATAGGAGGAGAAATTTTTTCCTGGGTACAGGCATGGTTGACAAATAGGCAGCAGAGAGTTTGCATAAATTGGGAGAAATCAGAATGGGGGCACATCACAAGCGGTGTTCACAATTTACATTAACGACACAGATGAGGGAATAAATAGCGACATAATCAAATTTGCTAATGACACCAAAATAAGCCGTCCATTAGAGCTCTCCAGGAAGATTTGAATAGACTGATGCAGTGGTCGGAGAAGTGGCAGATGCAGTTTAATATAGACAAATGCAAAGTTCTAAATGTTGGACAGGAAAATCACCATGCCACATATAAACTAAATAATGTTGATCTTAATATTACTGATTGCGAAAAGGATTTAGAAGTTCTGGTTAGTAGTAATGTGAAACCAAGACAACAGTGCATAAGTGTTCGCAATAAAGCTAACATAATCCTTGGCTTCATATCAAGAAGCATAAATAATAGGAGTCCTCAGGTTGTTCTTCAACTCTATATATCCTTGGTTAGGCCTCATCTAGATTATGCTGCACAGTTTTGGTCACCGTATTACAGAATGGATATAAATGCTCTGGAAAATGTACAAAGGAGGATGACAAAGTTGATCCCATGTATCAAAAATCTTCCCTATGAGGATAGACTGAGGGCCCTGAATCTGCACTCTCTAGAAAGGCGTAGAATTAGGGGAGATATGATTGAGGTGTATAAATGGAAAACAGAAATGAATAAAGGGGATGTAAATAGCGTGCTAAAAATATCTAGCTTAGACAGGACTTGCATCAATGGCTTTAAGTTGGAAAAGTTCAGATTCAGGACGGATATAGGAAAACACTGGTTTGGTAATAGAGTTGTGGATGAGTGGAACAAACTCCCGAGTACCGTCATAGAAGCTTAGACGTTAAAAATAGGTTAGATAAATACATGAGTGGGTGTGGGTGGGTGTGAGTTGGACCTGACTAGCTTGTGCTACAAGGTCAGATGCCATGTTCCTTCCTTAAGTGAATGTGACCTGACCTGACTAGGTTAGGGCATTGGCTTAAGAACATAAGAACATAAGAAAGGAGGAACACTGCAGCAGGCCTGTTGGCCCATTCTAGGCAGGTCCTTCACATTCCATCCCACCAACAGAATATTTGTTCAACCTAATTTTCAATGCTACCCAAAAAATAAGCTTTGATAATTTTATTTACTCATGTGCAATTCCCACTCAAATCCAACCCCTTTCACTCATGAATTTATCCAACCTAAATTTAAAACTACCCAAGGTCCTTGCTTCAATAACCCTACTAGGCAGACTGTTCCATTCATCAACTACCCTATTTCCAAACCAATACTTTCCTATATCCTTTCTAAATCTAAACTTATCTAACTTGAATCCATTATTGCGGGTTCTCTCTTGGAGAGATACCCTCAAGACCTTATTTATATCCCCTTTGTTAATACCCATTTTCCACTTGTATACCTCGATCATGTCTCCCTCATTCTACGTCTTACAAGTGAATGTAATTTAAGGGTCTTCAATCTTTCTTCGTAAGGAAGATTTCTAATGCTATGTATTAATTTAGTCATTCTACGCTGAATGTTTTCTAACGAATTTATGTCCATTCTGTAATATGGAGACCAGAACTGAGCTGCGTAATCTAGGTGAGGCCTTACTAATGATGTATAAAGCTGTAATATAACGTCTGGACTTCTGTTGCTAACACTTCTTGATATAAATCCCAGTAATCTATTTGCCTTATTACGTACGCTTAGGCATTGCTGTCTTGGTTTAAGGTTGCTGCTTACCATCACCCCCAAGTCCTTCTCGCAATCTGTATGGCTAAGTTCTACGTTATTTAACTTATAAGTGCTTGGGTTATGGACACTCCCGAGCTTTAGAACTTTGCATTTATCTACATTGAACTGCAAAATTTATCTACATTGAACTGCCGGTAGGAGAATTGGACCTGCCTCGCATGGGCCAGTAGACCTGCTGCAGTATTCCTTCTTTCTTGTGTTCTGGCTCTGTTCTCTACTCTGTCAAGCAGTCGCAGATGAGATGGGGGGGCAGGCAATCCAAGAAAGTGGAGCATACTCAAGGTGTGAGCGTACTTGTGCCTCATACAGAATTTTGCAACCTCTACTGTCAAGCAGATGCCAGATACGTCGAACTGCTGTAAGCTTCCTTATCTACTGATTAACCACCTTTCCTCTATCCCCCTCTACTTTCCTCCCTGCCTCCTCTCACATACACTACCCCCTAACCCCCCTTCCGTCACCTCTCTTGACCAAAGTGATAAACGAGGTCAACATTCACCCGGGGATCACAGTCTCAGGTCAGGCAATTAAGCTTTGGGTTTTAATTGCAGAGTGAACTTGCTAATGACTCTCCCAGGGCTTAAATTACCCCCCTTACAGCGTTCAGCACATTTTTTTTTTTTACGAATTGCCAGTTTGCTTAGCTAATTACATTGCTAATAGTGGTAGGCTGAAGATTATTAATCTAGCTGTGAACCTACTGATTATTATTATTATTATTATTAATATTATTATTATTATTATTATTATTATTATTATTATTATTATTATTATTATTATTATTATTATTATTATTATTATTATTATTATTATACTAACTGGAAAGTCCTAAACCCGTTGGGGTTCATACAGCGTCTGGGGAAGGGGAGGTAATCAGGTTTAATCCAAGGGAAAGAGTAGCTCCAATTCCTTCGATCAAGAGCTCACCACCGGCATCTTACATTCAAGGATTCTCTCTCACTGTATATACAATGAGAATTTGTCTCTTAAAGTGTTCTAGAGTAGTGTTGAACAGGTGGTGATGAACAGGTGATGAGCATGTGGTGATGAGCAGGTGGCGATGAGCAGGTGGTGATGAGCAGGTGGTGATGAGCAGGTGGTGATGAGCAGGTGGTGATGAGCAGGTGACGATGAACAGGTGGTGATGAGCAGGTGGTGATGAACAGGTGGTGATGAACAGGTGCTGATGTTTAAACAACTGTGCAACAAGTGTCAGGAAACGTGTCCTTCGTCGTCTCCTGTGCTGGGATCGAACCTGGGTCCTTTAGATGTGAGCCCAAGGCGCTACTGCATGAACTGCCACACATAACGTCTATGTGTCCTCAAGAGCATTGTAAAATAAGTTATGTATTATGCACTAGAAACCTAAATAAGAGTTTTCTTTGGGGAAAGAAAAAATATCAAGTTTTAAGTGAGTTTATCATTAGATATTCATTTTCTTTTTTCACGTTTAGTAACAGAAAATAGTAAAAAATATGTTTAAGGGGTAACTTTTTTTTTTGTCTATGGTTGTTTTTTTTCTAGTTTTTTGTTCTTTAAATTTTTATTTAGGGTGTGTGAACGTAATATACAAAATACATTTTTAACGTATATTATGTAGATTAACCTAAGATAACACATAAATGTTACTCTGTATGATATTTGTATGATATTGGTGGCCCGGTATATCTGTATGATATTGGTGGCCCGGTGGTCTGGTGGCTTGAGCTCTCGCTTCACACACGGAGGGCCCGGGTTCGATTCCCGGCGGAGTGGAAACATTTCGACGTGTTTTCTTACACCTGTTGTCATGTTCACCTAGCAGCAAATAGGTACCTGGGTTGTTAGTCGACTGGTGTGGGTCGCATCCTGGGGGACAAGATTAAGGACCCCAATGGAAATAAGACAGACAGTCCTCGATGACGCACTGACTTTCTTGGGTTATCCTGGGTGGCTAACCCTCCGGGGTTAAAAATCCGAAGAAATCTTATCTTATGGCTTACATCCCTGTCTATGTCAAATATGAGGATGAGGAACAAGATGGGAGCAAATACTGTGCCTTGTGGAACAGAGCTTTTCACTGTAGCCGCCTCAGACTTTACTCTGTTGACTACTACTCTTTGTGTTCTGTTTGTTAGGAAATTACAGATCTATCTACCGAATAAATTTGATCTTATTTTAACCCTCCGGTTAATCCAAATAATTTCAAAGTTTTGATAGCTGAACAAGTTACAGTGGTAATGAACTATACACATGTTTATATCTAGTCACATGAGTAATGAGCCTTTTGAGCAGAAATTAATTAGGTCACACTGAAATGCGGCAAATACCACCCCAGTCCCACCCTGGGGTCGACAGGACACCAGACGATGCCATGTTGTCTGTTCCCTCAGGTAGAGACTTGGAGTGGATACAAAAAAAATATGGGAATATTGAGATCAAATAAAAGGGAACATTACTAGAATATGGGAGAATAGACGGTAGTGGTCTATTCTCTTGGGAGTATGCTGCCACCACCTGCTCTTTTAATAGTGGAAGGGATAAAAGAAATGATAGTCATAGGAGAAGGGAGAAAAACATGGAGTTTGGGTTAGAGCAGGAGAAAACCCAGTGAGAAATAACACAGGATAGTTATAACAAGATAGGGGGTCCTGATAAGTACTGGCTCTTAGGGTAGTATGGCCTGAAAACATGAGCAGTAGGCACCTTATCAGGGGCTTGACTCTCCACAGAAAAATGATAACATCAATAGGTTATTTAATTTAGTCTCTGACACATGGACCTTGTATACATGGCTCAAAGGTGGAAGTAAAACATACCCAGACATAACCACTTACAATTTAATAAACACATTACAAGGGTATCAGAAAGTATTGGCACAAAAAAAACAATTGTAATAGCAAATACTTAATTCTTAGAGTAAGCCTTGCTTACTGATGTTAACACTCCCTCCCCACATAGCTTCTCCATACTGAGATTTACATTTCCTTGATACATTCCTGCCTCAGGATGCTCCTGAGACCTTCCAAATCCCAGATTACAAGCCTGGTCTGATCCTCCAGGGCTAGGGTGTTCAAGGTCTCTAGCACTATCCTCTCAGTATTTCTGGTGGATCTCTCCTACTTTGGAGGCATTTCTTTGAGGGGTGCCTGGTTGCTAACCCCAAGCCTGCTCCTACTCTTGAGGCATCTCTTTGGGGGGGTGCCTGGTTGCTGCTAAGACTTGTTAGCAGCAGTATAATCAATATGGGAAGTTGAAAAGGCTTCTTAAGCTGACAAAGGTGTGAGAGTGGTCATGGGAACTCTTCCATGTGTTCCCTCCCTTGTTTTGAATAGAACTCCCTCTCATGTACACAAACTCTTTACAAATTTCTACACAAGAAGGTCACCGTGCCTCTATAAACCTTATTTCTACTCACAATAATTATTACAATGAATACTAATACTAGAAAAACAATCAGACACAAAGAAAATTAATGTTATACACTATATTACAGATTAACAAAAATTCTAGAGAAAACATATTGGAACATACAATAACAGAGCAACAGAATGCGAAGATAATCACAGTTCAAATACATTTCTTGAGTTAATTAACAGCATTTATTTCTTTCCCCTGAGTTACAGAACTATGCACATGGTAAATAGATAAGGATATAGACAAGAAATATAAGTGAGGACAGTCATGAAATTTTCACAACTAATATTTATCACACCTTACATAAATAATGCTTGAGGGGCTGATTTGCTTCATTACAACACACGCAAAGTTACACACAGTGAGCAAAGTCTGTGTATTTTTCTAGTATTTTATCCACTGTGGATAAAATTCTTTGACAGATCTTGAACATTTCTGAGTGAGTTGTCTCTGAATTCATTCATTTTATCGCACTCCAGTACATAATGACCCAGGGTGTGACAATAATCCAACTGGCAAAGTTTACATTTCTTTTGGTCTACATCTGGTGGTGGTGATTTAACCCGCCAAAGATACTTATAATCCAGTTAGAGGCGGGCGGTAGTGACATCCAAAAGTCTGCTTATTTTGTTGGAAGCACCATAGACATGTGGCTCCTCCTGCATGATAGAATGATGATAGATGGACTGACTGGTGTCAATCTCCCTGAGTCTTAAGTCACTGAAGTTCATCTGAAGTTGTTTTCGTATTATTGTTTTTAAACTGTTGACTGACAGCCCAAGATTGTAATCTACTCTCTCTTTGAAGGCACATAACTTAGCCAATTCATCAGTTCTATCATGCATCTGAAGACCAGGGAAGGTGCACTCCGACTCCAATCTACCTGGAGTCTACCTGGAGAGAATTCCAGGGGTCAACGCCCCCGCGGCCCGGTCTGTGACCAGGCCTCCTGTTGGACAAGAGCCTGATCAACCAGGCTGTTACTGCTGGCCGCACGCAGTCCAACGTACGAACCACAGCCCGGCTGATCAGGTACCGACTTGAGGTGCCTGTCCAGTGCCTGCTTGAAGACAGCCAGGGGCTTGTTGGTAATCCCCCTGATGTATGCTGGGAGGCAGTTGAACAATCTTGGGCCCCTCACACTTATTGTGTTGTCCCTCAACGTGCTAATGGCACCCCTGCTCTTCATTGGGGGGATGTTACATCGCCTGCCGAGTCTTTGCTTTCGTACGGAGTGATTTTTGTGTGCAAGTTTGGTACTAAGCCCTCGAGAATTTTCCATGTGTATATAATAATGTATCTCTCCCGCCTGCGTTCTAGAGAGTACAGGTTTAGGAACTTCAAGCTACAATCCTACCATACCTGTGTCTGGCTTCACTTGATACTTAAGGAGTTAAGAGCATTTATGTATGATAGAAAACTATTTACAATTTTACAATTAAAGTATATCAACCTTAGATACATGGACGCATTTGAGTGCAAAGGATTATGACAAACAGTTTAATTTGAAGGATAGAGGCCCAATTATTGATGCGTGCTCCAATTTCTTTATGATAGCCATCTTTTTGTATGACAACAGAAGCACCTCAAGCTGCACCAACTGCGTATATGTACACTTATGGCCGGAGGAAAACTGATGCAAAATAATTAAGTGTACCATCCAGATTGTCAATTTTCTTTGATATAACTTCTGTAGAAAACGAATAAATTATTGGAGGGGTCACTAAGCTGGTCTTCCAGTCTTCCCTCGTTCAAGTCTTCTTCACCTTCAGACATTATTCTTCCCTTCAATCATTCTTGCTATTCAGTCATTCTTTGCTGTTTATTTTTTCTCTTGTCCATCAAACATTATTCTTGCCCATCAAACATTATTGTTATTCAATCATTCTTTGTTATTTATTCTTCTTGCCATTTAATCATTATTCTTGCCATTCAGTCATTATTCCTGCCATTCAGTCATTATTCTTGCTCTTCAGTCATTATTCTTGCTCTTCAGTCATTATTCTTGCTCTTCAGTCATTATTCTTGCCCTTCAACCACTACTCAACATTAGGTTCTCATCAGTTGTTTACAGATCACTGAGAGTGACCCATGGTGTTGGTGAGCGACTCTTGATCCAATGAACTGGATTTATTATCGTATCGAACCTGGGTGCCTTCCCTTTCCCATACACCGCATGATCCCTACGGGTCTAGCACTCCTCCCTCCCCGAATGTAATAACGCTATAACGGAGAACAATGGGCCCAAGAGCTGGACACCAACATTTTTTTTAACATTCGGTCTAGTTACGGTGCGTCTGAGCTGTAAATTTGTAGAATTAATTTGAGTTGTTTATGCAGTCGTGAGTTGAGACTTGAATTAGTGGTATGCTTCTTTTAGTTGTCTGTAGCACCCCTCTGTAGAACCCCTCTCTGTAGGACCCCTCTCTGTAGGACCCCTCTCTGTTGGACCCCTCTCCGTAGGACCCCTCTCTGTAGGACTCCCTCTCTGTAGGACCCCTCTCTGTAGGACTCCCTCTCTGTAGGACCCCTCTCTGTAGGACCCCTTCTCTGTAGGACCCCCTCTCTGTAGGACTCCCTCTCTGAAGGACCTATCTCTGTTGGACCCCTCTCTGTAGGACCTCCTCTCTGTAGGACCCCTCTCTTTAGGACCCCTCTCTGTAGGCCCCATCTCTGTTGGACCCCTCTCTGTACGACCCCCTCTCTGTAGAACCCCTCTCTGTAGAACCCCTCTGTAGGACCTCTCTGTAGGACCCCTCTGTAGGATCCCTTTGTAGGACCCTTCTCTGTAAGACTCCCTCTCTTAGGACCTCTCTGTTTGTAGGACCCCTCTCTGTAGGACCCACTCTTGTAGGACTCTCTCTGCAGGACCCCTTCCTGCAGGACCCCTCTCTGCAGGGCCCCTCTCTGCAGGATCCCTCTCTGTTGCAGGAACTCTGTAGGTCTCCTCATTGTTTACAGAACCCATCTCTGTTTACAGGACCTCTCTCTGTCGGACCCCCCTCTCTGTTTGTAGGACCCTCTCACCGTTTGTAGGACGCTCTTTCCGTAGGACCCCTCTGTAGGACCTCTATATTTGTTTGATCCCTCTGTTTGCAGGACCCCTCTCTGTTTACAGGACCTTTCTGTTTATATGATCCCTCTCTGTTTATTGGACCCCTCCCTGTTTATAGAACCCTTCTCTGTTTGCAGAACCTCTCTTTCTGTTTACATAGCACCCTCTCTGTTTGCAGGACACCTCTGTTTACAGGACTCCTTACTGTCTGCGGTACCCCTCTTTGTTTGCAAGACCCTTTCTCTGTTAGCAGGAGCCCTTCTCTGTAGGCCCCCTCTCTGTTTGCAGGACCCCTCACTGTTTGCAGGACTTCTCTCTGCTCACAGGCCCCCTCTCTGTTTGTGGGACCCCCTCTGTTTACAGGACCCTCTCTGTTTACAAGACCCTATCCTCTGATTGCAAAACACATTCTGTTTACAATATCCACAGTCAACAAGACCTACTCTACTGTTTACTTCACCCACTCTCTTGTTTACAAGACCAACTCTCTCTTGTTTACAAATCTAAATCTTACTGTTTTCGTTATAATTACACAGCTGTTAATATTATTATAAATATTGTCTACAAAATAAAATATTTTTCACACAGTGTCCCCTAACAAGTAATTACCACCAAAAATCACTGCCTATAATATTAGAAATTAATTTTCGGCTGATTACCTCATTTTGAACCTTCATTTATGCAGGTGTTGGCGGCCTGATTAATGCTCTTCACCCTAATATTAACATGAACCTGTTCAAGCCTGTTCAATACGTGTTTTTGTGCCTGATAATAATACCTCCAGTGAACACACAATTAAGTTATATATATATATATATATATATATATATATATATATATATATATATATATATATATATATATATATATAGTGCCGAATAGGTAAAACTGGTCAATTAGCAAGAACTCATTTAAATTTAAGTCCATTTTAAAAAAAATTCTTATACGTTTAAAGATATATTTTTTTTCATTAGTGTTAATGTAAAAATTAATAATTTTGTACCAAAAGAACCTAAAAAAACTTACCTAACCTTATAATAACAAGCGCAATTTAATTTAGCCTAATCCAACTAAATATATTTTAGATAAGTTTACAATAATTTAATAATAAGCAAACACAAAGAAACATTTTTTTCGTTAGGCTCAGAATGATTTTTGCAAAATTATTGTATACGCAAATTTTCGTTTGCCTTATTCGGCAAGTAGAGCGTTGCTATTTAAGCCAAAATTGCAAGTTTTACCCATTCGGCACGACATCATTTACCAAAATGTGGCAGGCCAGGATTCGACCCCACGACACATTGTCCCGCTTCCTCCTGTTTGAATACCCGCCTTGAAACACGAGACTAAAA
>WNWK01005415.1:92500-110000 GCA_009830355.1 Cherax destructor
CAACTGAACTGTGAATGGTCGTTCTTAACGTCTGATTAACTGTTGTGTGTGTTTGTAGGTGTTCTTCAAGGGTATGACATGAGGGTATAGTACCTCCCTGGATGGTTGTTGTTTACCAGCCTGCCTCCTGTGTTGCACACATGACAGGAGGGTAGTACCTCCCTGGATGGTTGTTGTCTACCACCCTGCCTCCTGTGTTGCACACATGACAGGAGGGTAGTACCTCCCTGGATGGTTGTTGTCTACCAGCCTACCTCCTGTGTTGCACACATGACAGGAGGGTAGTACCTCCCTGGATGGTTGTTGTCTACCAGCCTGCCTCCTGTGTTCCACACATGACAGGAGGGTAGTACCTCCCTGGATGGTTGTTGTCTACCAACCTGCCTCCTGTGTTTCACACATGACAGGAGGGTAGTACCTCCATGTATGGTTGTTGTCTACCAACCTAAAACTTACAGAAGAATATAAATGCTGTGATAAATGGAGTAGAGAGGTGTGGTAGCTACCGGTAGTAAGGTGTACTCTCCACTACCCAATGGCGTTAATGTTGTGCTAATCTAATTCCTCTTGTTTTAGCGTTCCCCCTGTCCTCTAGAGGCGCAGGATCGAAGTGGGTCCTTGGTAGTAGCAGCAACGAATGGTTGCCTATTTATATTAGAGGCGCTAAACGAATGTGGGGCATTCACTGTAAGACTTGCTGGAGCATCCATCCCTGCTCCTCTAATTGAGATATAGACAAACTTAGTCATGTATGTATATATATATATATATATATATATATATATATATATATATATATATATATATATATATATATATATACATGAATGAGCATCTTTGAGAGCCCTGAGGCACTAGATGAGGTTGAGAATAGAGGTTAAATAATAGAGGCGGTTTCTGAGTGCAGAGTTTTGGCACTAACAATGGTACAATAGACCAGACAAACAATGCCACTGGTGAATATATCTTTTTTTCTTCTCCACTATCCTTCTCCATCCCAACCTTCTTCGTCCCACTCCTGCGCCCCCTCTCCGCCTCCCCTTCCTCTGTATCCCAAACCTACATCCCCTCCCACTCTACTGTTCTTTCCCAAAAACAAAGCCAATCCTCCTCTCCCCTTCCCATTCGACCTGCAAAACTCGTTTTAGATGTCTAGTGATTAATGTCTTCCGTTCTGTATAATATATATATATATATATATATATATATATATATATATATATATATATATATATATATATATATATATATATATATATATATATATCATGTCAATAATGAACACCAGAAACGTCAGAGACGATAAACTCAACGTCATTAATCCGGTGACGTAATATTCAATCAAAATTCTATTTGTCGTCGTCTAGATCAACAAAGAGTAATGGTAGACAAACAAGGCAGTTCGGTGGTTTGATGGAATGTAGCGTTCTTGGTATGTTAATTTAGCTCTTTTTAATGGCTGGTTAATGTGGCATGAAGGCTCGTCATGTAGTTTTTGAGAAGGGAATGTCTCTTAGTTAAAAATCACTATTCTTTTTTGTTGTTGTGGGTTTTTAGGGCCAAAGACCATGTGCACCGTATCGTACCCTTTTCCGCTTTGAAGCTCAAGTGTCGTATGGCACCGTACATCGTCTGGGTATCTTTATTTGTAGACGTTTCGCCACCCAATGGCTTTATCAGTTGACATAGCCACTGGAGGGCGAAACGTCTACAAATAAAGATACCCAGATGTTACACATGTGTCTAATTCTTCAACTTGTTGATATTATATACCATACTTGTACTATACACGAATAACGGGGCATAGGACTTTGTAACTAGTCCAAGTCGGACCGAATCTTCGTCGGTTCGACTCTTCTGTGTGCGGGTTATTTGTGTATTGTTCCAATCAGTGCAGGATTTAGGTGGTGGGGGCCCCTTGCATTAAAAAGGTCTAACTCTAATGGTTAGAAGACTTTTAATTTTCTCCTTAAGAAAAATTTCGCCACTCTCAATATACCATCCTCTTAAGACGAATAAATGAAACAATAAATTGGATTTATAGTGTAATTCAAAAGTAATCAGTCAGATAAAATATTATAAGCGCTTTTCTGATGGAAAAGTGTCTGACGACTCCATCAAAATCCAAAGAGCGCAGGACGTCAGATTCTATGTTCATGACCGTCAGGTTCACAAGCCGCCCTTGCTTCATGCTCGTTCGTAGCCGGTTCTCACTACCACACTGTTGTTCACATACTGACCACGATCAAGCAGTCATTCATACTGCAGCGCCCGGCTCACCCAGGATGATGATGTGCTGTGAGTCATCCTCGCGTCATGCAGCTGATGACGCGCTTCCACAGATGATGTAACACCAGCGATCAGATGACTCAACATGACAATCCCACCACAATTCAAACCCCGGGGCCCCTTCCCTAAATCCGGCCCTGGTTCCAATCACGGTATAATGCTTTTTTTTCTTCATTTATCCGGCACCAGTTGTTAAGTCAAGAGAGGCACTGTGACATGTCTTACAGCGTCTTCATGGCCCTCCCTTGCACTTCTCTCAGCTCTGACGCACCCACAACACCCTCACGGCAAAGTTTGTCCCAAAAGTTTGAGACATCTTGTGATGGAGGGAGAGTTCTCTCTCCATCCATCTGGTTTTCCGTGAGAAGACCTGAAGTCCCTCTGAATGGTCTTTTATGAGCACAGAGGGACCGTAACCGAGAGATTCCAGCACATCATCCCTCGTAGAAAGTTATGAAGGTACAGCTTCGTGCCACCCGGACGATATATGCTTCATCACATACTCCAGTAATATACTTTTGAGCGTCTCGTGAGATCCTGCAAGTGCACTTACATCGTCAGTAAGTTCCACAGTAGAGAGAGAGAGAGAGAGAGAGAGAGAGAGAGAGAGAGAGAGAGAGAGAGTGAGAGAGAAAGAGATTGTTGTGTATTTCCAGCTGGGGTGGAATTTCACGAAAGATTGTAGATGTTAAGTATGATCCCAGAGACTGTACAGTTGATGGGTCCCATCAAACTGTCCCGTCAGTTGTTGTTGTAGATGTCTGACCTCTACAACAATAATTGTCAACAAAGATTTGTTAAGTTATACCATGAATTAAGCAGAGATCCTAGACCTCACCTTACGAAAGCAAACAAAGCAAATGCGATGGTAATTATGGACAAGGTAGATAACAGGAGCTATTTCTCACAACACAAGTTCAACGGTAAAGGGTCATTGCATAGTTGTTGGTGGTTGTGGTACTGCATTAATGGTGGGATAAACAGAACCCGCACTTAGCAGATCAAAACTTATGACGACGTTTCGACCTGTGTATTAGTAATAATGGTAGAATTATTCCCATCCTCCTCCTACTACTCCCTTCCTCCTGCTCCTCCTCCTCCTCTCATCCCTCACACAAGTTCAATATTTGCAGGCATAAGGTCAATAAATATGTCAATAACTCTCTTGTGTCCCTCGTTGCTTGGCACCACAATACATCACTCTGCGGAGTTGTGTTTTCAGCAGTCTTGGTCCTCTTCAACTGCCCTCAAGTCTTGTGAACAATGACGAACATTTGTGAGAAAGATGCTGTTCTCTTTTTTCTTGTTCGTCCTGTGAGAGATTCATGTTTTGGGATGCAGCCTCTTGCTCTACTAGCAAGGTGGATTTACATAGTATCAGGTGAGGGAGGTAATCTCTCTCTCTCTCTCTCTCTCTCTCTCTCTCTCTCTCTCTCTCTCTCTCACACAGTGTTTTACAAGGTTAGGTTCAAGGTTCCTAACTATATTTACAAGCTAAGAGCTGTTACCTACATCAGTTCATCTGAAAGTCTTTGTATTATTAAGAGCTGTACAGAGAGGGAACAGGGGGAAGTTGGAGCCATCTGTGGGCCAGCCATTCCATTTGATCAACTGACTTTATTTCGATGATGTCATGCTGTAGGAACATGTTCCAGACGTGAGTCTCTCTCTCTCCTAGAAATATCTATTAGTTTGTAATGCTTTATCTATCAGTGTTAAGGGATATATACTGACAACTTTGTTATACCAGAGTTGATATACTTCCTATGTCGTTACTTATTGCTTATTACTGAATCTTTTTTTTTTTTTTTTTTTTTTTTGGGGGGCTATATAGATTTATATTTCAGTCTCTTGGAATTTCTTCAGTAATGTTTCAATAGGAAGATTTGCATAAACGAGGCAAAGGAAGAAAATTAATTTGCTATTTTTATGCAAATGAGGAAGGGAGGAGGAAATGAGAGAGGATGAGGAAGTGGGAGATTATGGTGATAAAGATGGTAGTTAGGAAGTGGTAGGTTATGCTGGTGGAGGAAATTGAGTGATGCTATCACCCCAGGAGATGAACCATCTCACAGCTGACCTGACCTCAACTTGACCTCTCCTTCCCCGGCCTGGATGCTGTGGTCAACCAGGTGGATGATGTCAACACTATATACACCAGTTGGTGATGTCATTACCCCATTACTTCATACACCAGTTGGTGATGTCAGTACGTTCATCACCTGGTGACGTCACTACACTATGAATGACGTCGTGTCGACCTGAAACTGATCCTAATTGTGTCGATTGTCAAGTTTTGTCTGTCAGCCAGGTTACCTTCCTCCTCATCTGCTTGTCTTTCTACATGTCTGGCTGTCTGTCTGCCTGACAACCTGTCTGTTTGCTTGTCTGCGTGTCTATCTTCTTGTCTGCGTGTCTATCTTCTGTCTGTCTCTTTGCTCGTCTGAACATAAGAGCATAAGAAGGAAGGAGCATTGCAACAGGCCCACTGGCCTATGCCAGTCAGGTCCACTCACACACATCCACACACACTCATATATTTATCTAACCTATATTTAAAACTACACAACGTTTTAGCTTCTATGACGGTACTCGGGAGTTTGTTCCACTCATCCACAACTCTATTACCAAACCAGTGCTTTCCTATATCCTATCTAAATTTTTCCAACTTAAAGCCATTGCTGCGAGTCCTGTCTTGGCAAGATATTTTCAGCACGCTATTTACATTCCCTTTATTTATTCCTGTTTTCCATTTATACACCTCAATCATATATCCCCTAATTCTACGCCTTTCTAGAGAGTGCAGATTCAGGGCCCTCAGTCTATCCTCATAGGGAAGATTTATGATTGATAATAATATCTTTATTTCTACAAGTACATGTACAAGGTATACAGACCATAGCTGACATCAATGACATACTACTATATAGAAAGCTGCCTTTGGAACACAGCTTGTGACGAGCCCCCATTCTGATTTCTCCCCATTTATGCAAATTCTCTGTTGCCTATCTGTCAGCTACGCCTCCACCCAGGAATTTTTTTTCTCTTATTCCGTGTGCCTCGACTTTCCTCAATAGCCTCCGATGTGGGACTCTATCAAAAGCCTTACTGAAGTCCATATGCACAATATCATATTCATTAGCTTGATCTACCTCTTTAAATGCCTTAGTGACAAAAGTTAGTAAATTCGTAAGGCAGGAACGCCCCTTAGTAAAACCGTGTTGAGATTGATTGATCAATGTATGTCTTTGAAGATGGCTTCGAATAGCCTCGGCAATTATTGATTCCCCAAATTTTTCCACTATGGAGGTTAAGCTAAGGACCTGTCTCCTGCTTTGTAGGTATCACATTTGTTATTTTCCACTTATCTGGCACTATGCCAGTTTGTAGAGATATGTTGAAAAGACTAGCCAAAGATTTGCTTCTTTCTGTAGTGGAAACCAAATCCCACTTGTTACTGCAGCCAAGCTGTCCTCACTGCTGGTAATCACCTCACATTCATTACTATACTTATCCAGGTGAATTTTTAGCCTCTTCATCCTTGAGAAGAACCTCCTCCTTCAGTACTTTGACCTCAGATACTAAAACACTTCCGAAGCTCTGCTTGCTTGCCTGTCTATCTTCCTGCCTACTTCCTTGACTGCCTGTCTCAAAGACTTCCCCAAAGCCATTAACCTTTGAGACATGTTTGAACGCTGGCTGGATCAGTATCTTCATATTCTTCAAACCAAAGACCTCGTTAAATATATAAGATCTCGTTTACCCTGTGAATCTTCGCTTACCCTGTGAATCATCGTTTACCCTTGTTCCACTCAAGAGAGGGCCAGTGTTGATACCCACTCAAGAGAGGGCCAGTGTTGATACCCACTCAAGAGAGGGCCAGTGATGATACCACACAAGAGAGGACCAGTGTTGGTATCACTCAAGAGAGGACCAGTGTTGGTATCACTCAAGAGAGGACCAGTGTTGGTGCCACACAAGAGAGGGCCAGTGTTGGTGCCACACAAGAGAGGACCAGTGTTGGTGCCACACAAGAGAGGGTCAGTGTTGGTGCCACACAAGAGAGGACCAGTGTTGGTGCCACACAAGAGAGGACCAGTGTTGGTGCCACACAAGAGAGGACCAGTGTTGGCTTGTAAAGTTGGTTAATCCCCTTGATGCAGTGTGATATTCTCGTGAGGCTTAACATGTAGACCCAGTTGGTTTAATGCCAGGCTGGCAGACAGGCAAGTAGACAGGCAAGTAGACAGGCAAGTAGACAGGCAAGATTGAAAGCAGACAGGAAAGCAGAAAAGCAGGCAGGGACGCAGGAAAACAGGCAGACAAATTGGCAGACAAGCAGGAAAACAGACAGGCCAGTAGACAGAGAGCGGAATGGTCATAGACCCCTCTCTCAGCACTGAGTAAATTCATCTCCATAACTCAGTAATGTGATTCAGACTGTCTCTGAGAGGGTGGAGAGCCTCTCTCTCTCTCTCTCTCTCTCTCTTCTCTCTCTCTCTCTCTCTCTCTCTCTCTCTCTCTCTCTCTCTCTCTTTAATATTACGACCAGTACTGTTTCTTCTCTTTCTGAAAGAAGAACAGGACCAGAGAGTCTTGTGCTTCTCTTGTTTACAAATGTGAAAGTAATGATGAGAATAAGAACAGGAGAGAAGAAGGAAAGGCTGAAAATAAACCTAGACAAACTGCAGGTCTGGTCTAGCAAGTAGTTACTAGAATTCTCAGCTAAGTCATTAAATATTTTAGCTCCTGACGAAGATTTCGTACTGAAAGATCTGGAGATTTACATCCTGGCTTCCTGAGGATGATCTGCATACCCAGGTGTCCGTCTTGCTCAAGGAAGTTGAAACCCAGTTATGTTTCATTATCTATCTACCTTCATCAGCCTTATTGGTGGTAATTCTATATATCTACATGGAATATTAATGTCCGACGTGTCCAAGAAGAGATGCTAGACTCACTGCTACATGGGAAACTGATGCAGCCTCTTTCCCCAAGGGAGTCTTCATATATTTTCATGAATCATTCTGTAAGATCATCCTAACTTAGGATTCTAATATGTTTTGGTAATTTAGATTTTTGTGAAGAGTCTTGAGATACACTGAACATTAGCATTGTTTATTTCTATATATATATATATATATATATATATATATATATATATGTGTGTGTGTGTGTGTGTGTGTGTATGTGTGTGTGTGTGTGTGTGCATATATTAGGGCAGACTGATGTCATTAAGGGTAGATTGTGATGTCACATATAAAAAAAATGGGGAATAAAAAGAATACAGCTTATTGGTTTTTATTAAAATATTCATTTCAAGTATTTTTAATATAATAAAAAATAGATCTCCATAACCTGACTTCAGATTTAGTAGCATATTTATGTATTTTAATGAGTGAGTGAGAGAGAGAGAGAGAGAGAGAGAGAGAGAGAGAGAGAGAGAGAGAGAGAGAGAGAGGGATGAAAAAGAAAGCTGTTAGTTATGTTGTGAAAGTTGGCAACCGTTGTGATGCTGGTGACAGTAGTGGTGGTGATGACAGTGCTGGTGGTGGTGATGATCGCAGTGCTGTTGGTGGTGGTGGTGATGATCGCAGTGCTGTTGGTGGTGGTGGTGGTGATCACAGTGTTGTTGGTGGTGGTGATCACAGTGCTGTTGTTGGTGGTGGTGATCACGGTATTGTTGGTGGTGATGGTGATCACGGTGCTGATGGTAGTGGTGGTGCTGGCGGTGCTGGTGGTGGTGCAGGTGGTGGTGCTGGCTGGGATGGAAAGACTACTACCTCCATCACAGTGGTGCTCTTCCGTTGTCTTGAAATCAAATTAGTTACACTGTGGTAACACCAACAGTGTGTTGCCACACTATTCTATATGATAGTTACACTGTGGTAACACCAACAGTGTGTTGCCACACTATTCCAATGTACATTAACAACAAGAAATGAAAATATAACGATGTATGCAAGATTTTTTTCACTTGAGGTATAAAAGAATTGATAAATGGGCAAATGTTTCTCGCGGGGTCCCTCAAGGATCTGTACTTCCACTGAGAGTGTTTCAGTTTTTTTTTTTAATGATTGGAAAGATGGTATTAAAAAAAACTTACATGAATTGCAAATTAGAAAAATAATCAAAGTGACATTGAATCTAAACAAGAGAATTTCGATTACAGCTGTGCCCCTGGGTACCTGTTTCTCGCCTCTCAAACAGCCTGTCCTCTCTCTCTCTCTCTCTCTCTCAGACAGCGTTAACATTTGAACAATGAAAACATGAACACTATATGGACAAAACTGAACGAAAGATATGAAATTCCTAACAATGTTATAGTAAGAACAGTGATGTTATTTTGGCTATGTTATATTTACGTTATGCTATATTATTTTGGTTATGTTATATTGATGTTATATTGACTTTAAACGAAACAAACTGAACACATCAACAGTAAACTGAACATTGTACATTAGACGAACAATTGTAGTAACCTCCCAAAATGCACATAATTTGAACAGAAAGAACAGAATGAACAGAGAACAAAACTGAACAGGAACATAAACGGTGTGACTGAACTTAAAATGAACATCACATATTAAACTAATTGTTAACAAGAACAGTGTTCCATGTGTGAATGTTATAAGTAATAGACGTGAACAATGTGAACACTTCAGAGAAGGATAAGAACATGTTGAACAGTGTGAACAACATCTACGATATGAACAATTGAACATCTACTGTATGAACAGTTGAACATTTACTCTGTGAACAATTGAATGTCTATATGAACAATTGAACATCTCTATGAACAATTGAACATCTATATGAACAATTGAACATCTATATTAACAATTGAACATCTCTATGAAGAATTGAACATCTATATGAACAATCGAACACCTTCTCTATGAACAATTGAACATCTGCCAAACGAACAATTGAACACGAACATTTTGAACCGTTTAATAACGAAGAACATTTTTCTAAATGAACAAGTGTGAAAATTGTGAACAATATTTAGGCAGGAACAATATAACATGAACAATTTGAACATTCATCAACAAACACAATATAAATCTAGGAATGAACGGAGTGTGAACAGTAGGAACAAGAACATAGCATGAAGGAGAACACTAGTATGAACAATGTGAACATTTAAAATATAGCACAACCATAAATGTGAACAATATGAAGTATATACATGGAGTGAACGTGATATACATGGAGTGAACGTGATATACATGGAGTGAATGTGATATACATGGTGTGAACGTGATATACATGGTGTGAACGTGATATACATGGCATGAACGTGATATACATGGCATGAACGTGATATAAATGGTGTGAACGTGATATACATGGCATGAACGTGATATACATGGCATGAACGTGATATAAATGGTGTGAACGTGATATACATGGCATGAACGTGATATACATGACATGAACTTGATATACATGACATGAACGTGATATACATGGCATGAACGTCATATACATGGCATGAACGTGATATACATGGCATGAACGTGATATAAATGGTGTGAACGTGATATACATGACATGAACTTGATATACATGACATGAACGTGATATACATGGCATGAACGTGATATACATGGCATGAACGTGATATACATGGCATGAACGTGATATAAATGGTGTGAACGTGATATACATGGCATGAACGTGATATACATGGCATGAACGTGATATAAATGGTGTGAACGTGATATACATGGCATGAACGTGATATACATGGCATGAACGTGATATACATGACATGAACTTGATATACATGACATGAACGTGATATACATGGCATGAACGTGATATACATGGCATGAACGTGATATACATGGCATGAACGTGATATAAATGGTGTGAACGTTATATACACTACATGAACTTGATATACATGACATGAACGTGATATACATGACATGAACGTGATATACATGGCATGAACGTGATATACATGGCATGAACGTGATATAAATGGTGTGAACGTGATATACATGACATGAACGTGATATACATGTCATGAACGTGATATACATGTCATGAACGTGATATACATGACATGAACGTGATATGCATGGCATGAACGTGATATACATGGCATGAACGTGATATTCATGGCATGAACGTGATATACATGGCATGAACGTGATATACATGTCATGAACGTTGTAAACACCACGTATTAGGCATGAGAATGTATAAGGACGATTTTTTTTTTAAAGTTCAAAATTTTGTAGTGAATAAGTGACAGCCGGGGGGTGGGGCTTTATTTCTCACACTGGGGGCTTTATTTCTCACACTGGGGGCTTTATTTCTCACACTGGGGGCTTTATTTCTCAAACTGGGGGCTTTATTTCTCACACTGGGGGCTTTATTTCTACACTGTGGGCTTTATTTCTCACACTGGGGGCTTTATTTCTCACACTGGGGGCTTTATTTCTCAAACTAGGGGGCTTTATTTCTCACACTGGGGGGCTTTATTTCTCACACTGGGGGGTTATTTCTCACACTGGGGGTTATTTCTCACACTGGGGGGTTATTTCTCACACTGGGGGGTTATTTCTCACACTGGGGGGTTATTTCTCACACTGGGGGGTTATTACCCGAAATGTTCAGCGTAACTGTGGGTGTTCTGTGGTGAACATTTGAATGTTCTCCTTCACTGTACGAACTTTGTATCCTGTGGAAATAAGATTATTATTATTATTATTATTATTATTATTATTATTATTATTATTATTATTATTACAGAGGAGCTTTATTAAGCACAATAATAAAGTGTGTGTGTGTGTGTGTGTGTGTGTGTGTGTTAGGGGGGAAGCACAACCTAGTAATAACATGCTGCAATATTGGAAAAATTGTCGAGAAAGGAATTTAATATTTCGGTGGCCGTAGTGAGACCGTCTTCAGACCATGTCGCGCTCAAGACGAAATATTCAAATTCTTCCCTCCAATATTTTCAATAGTGTGTGTGTGTGTGTGTGTGTGTGTGTGTCTGTGTGTGTGTGTGTGTACTCACCTAGTTGTGCTCGCCTATTTATGGCTGCAGGGGGTCGATCCTCATCTGGTTCCTCCATTATACTTAAAACAAGTTTCCAAAGCAACTTACCTGTTGTACACACTCTTAAAACTGTGCATGGAACTTGTATCCACAGCTACCTCTCCGAAGTCGTCCTTGGCCGTCAAAAAGCACTTATATTCTATGTCTAATACCGTTTGTGTTTACGTGGGGTCGAGGCACAGCTCCTGGGGAAGCTTCTTGGACTGACTCGACCGACATCTTGATTATGGTGACAGTCTCTGCCATACCTGTTCCTGAAACTCTGAATATAATCTGCATTGGAACTCATTAAACACTCCTGGAACCACTAAACTCTTGCCTGATCTTCGTCCTCCTCCTCCTCTTCCTCCTCCTCCTCTTCCTCCTCCTCCTCTCTCCTCCTCCTCTTCCTCCTCCTCCTCTTTCTCCTCCTCCTCTTCCTCCTGCTGCTGCTGTTGTGATAAGCCTTTCTTTAGAGTCTGGAAAGTTGTATTCTACTTAGCTTCCATATTGTTGTATTCAGCTGACTCTGTCCTTCTTGTATTCAGCTGACTCTGTCCTTCTTGTATTCTAGCTGGCTCTGTCCTTCTTGTATTCCAGCTGGCCCTGGTGTTCTTGTTCAATCTCTAACTTGGTTGAAGAACTGCGGATCTGTACAAGATTTATGTCCATAAATTGATGCTAATGTTCTCTAAGAAATCTCCAGATGATCCAGTATTACACAATCTTCTCCAGGTGTTCCACCATCATCTTTTTTCACAGCTCTCTCTCTCTCTCTCTCTCTCTCTCTCTCTCTCTCTCTCTCTCTCTCTCTCTCTCTCTCTCTCTCTCTCTCTCTCTCTCTCTCTCTTCTCTTCTCTTCTCTCTGTTTGCAATATATTTCTTGCAACTTCTTACAACGACCTGTTGAAGAGCATGTACTCACCTAGTTGTGGTTGCAGGGGTCGAGTTATAGCTCCTGGCTCCGCCTCTTCACTGGCCGCTACTGGGTCTCTCTCCCTTCGCCATGAGCTTTATCATACCTCTTCTTAAAGCTATGAATGGAACCTCCTCCACTACATCGCTTCCCAAACTATTTCACTTCCTGACAACTCTGTGACTGAAGAAATACTTCCTAACATCCCTGTGATTCATCTGAGTCTTCAACTTCCAACTGTGTCCCCTTGTTGCTGTGTCCCATCTCTGGAACATCCTGTCTCTGTCAACCTTGACAATTCCTCTTAATATTTCATATGTCGTTATCATGTCCTCCCCTTATCATGTCAGGTCGATTTCCCTTGTCGTCTCCTCGTAGGACATGCCCCTTAGTTTCAGGACTAGTCCTGTTGCAAACCTTTGCACTTTTTCTAATTTCTTGAAGTGCTTGACTAGGTGTGGGTTCCAAACTGGTGCTGCATACGCCAATATAAGTCTGACGTACATGATGTACAAAGTCTTGAACGATTCCTTACTGAGGTGTCGGAATGCTATTCTTAGGTTTGCCAGGTACCAATGTGCTTCAGCAGTTATTTGGCTGATGTGCGACTCAAGAAATATGGTCGGTATTATACTCACCGCAAGATCCTTTTCCTTGAGTGAGGTTTGCAGTCTTTGGCCCCCCTAGCCTGTACTCTGTCTGCGGTCTTCTTTTCCCTCTTCCAATCTTCATTAGTTTTCACTTGGTGGGATTAAACTCCAGGTGCCAGTTGCTGGACCAGGCTTGTTGCCTGTCCAGATCCCTTTGTAATTTAATGCTGCTTGTCTGTCTCCTTTCTTAAAAACTGGGACTATATTTGTTGTCTTCCACACCTCAGGTAGTCGTCCTGTTTCGATAGATGTGTTGAAGATTGTTGTTAGTGGTACACACAGTGCCTCTGATCCCTCTCTCAGATGTTGTCCGGTCCCACCGCCTTTGAAGTATCTAGTTCACGTAGCAGCCTCTTTCCCTCCTCCTCGGTTGTGTATTGTGTCCAGCACTTGTTGGTGCACCCCACCATTCCGGCTTCCCGGAGTCCTTTCCGTCTCCACTGAAAATACTCCCTTAAATCTCATGTTGAGCTCTTCACATATTTTGTCGTTTCCTGTAAACTCCTATCCTTCCTTTCTCAGCCTGATTACCTGGTCCTTGACTGTTGTTTTCCTCCTGATGTGGCTGTACAACAGCTTCAGATCAGACATGGCTCTCAATGCGTTCATTTTCGTATTGCCGCTGGGCCTCTCTCCTTATCTGTGCATATTCGTTTCTGGCTCTTCGACTAATCTTATTTTCCTGTTTCCTTTGTCTTCTATACTTTTTCCATTCTCTAGCACACTTGGTTTTAGTTTCTTTGCACCTTTGGGTGAACCAAGGGCTTGTTCTGGTCTTTCCATTATTTATGTTGCCCTTGGGAACGAACCTTCCCTCTGCCTCTTGCATAATGTTGTCACGTATCCCATCATGCTTTTTCCCACCAGTTCTCTTTCCCACTGAACCTCATGCAGGAATTTCCTCATGCTTGTGTAGTCCCCTCTTTTGCAGTTTGGCTTCTCCCATCCTACTCATCCTGCCTTCCTCTCCGCTTATAACTCTATTGTGTATTCGAAGCCCAGGACCACGTGATCACTATCTCCAAGGGGCCTTTCATATGTGATGTCCTCAATGTCTGAACTACTAAAGGTGAATATGAGGTCCATTCCACTGCTCTCTCTCTCTCTCTCTCTGGAAGTGTCCCTGACATATTGATGGAGGAGGTTTTTCCAGCACCATCGCTTTTCGTCTTAACCCTCCACGTTTCTGGTCCCCCATGTGGTTCCAGGTTTTCCCAGTCAATTTCTTTGTGATTGAAATCACCCACAACTAGTAACTTTGCCCTACCCATGTGGGCCTTTCTTCCCACCTCAGCTAGTGTATCAACTATTGCTCTGTTGCACTCATCATATTCTTGTTTTTGCCTCCTCCTATTCTGTGGTGGGTTATACGTCACTGCAGAGAGAATTCCAGGGGTCAACGCTCCTGCGGCCCGGTCTGTGACCAGGCCTCCACCAACTCCTCCACCCTTCTCGATTCTCTGTATCTTTCCTTAGGATCTGTTATCCTTAGCATCTGTTATCATTCCTGTGAGTTTGGTTTCCGTGAGTGCTATAATGTTTGGTGATGCCTCTGTGATTCTTTCATGCCACGCCTCACGCGGTGCCCCATGGCCTGGTGGCTAAAGCTAAATGTCTGGGTTCGATTCCCAGCGAGGGTAGAAACACTGGGCGTGTTTCTTTACACCGATTGTCTATGTTCCCCATAAGCAAAATGGGTACCTGGGAATTAATTAGTCGACTTGTGTGGGTCGCATCCTGGGAAAAAACTGACCCAATTTGCCTGAAATGCTCCGCATAACAAGTGGCTTTCTATATAGTAGTATACCATTAATGTCAGCTATGGTCTGTATACCTTGTACATGTACTTGTAGTAAATAAAGATATTATTATTATTATTTGTTACTCCATCTGCATTGGTGTACCATGATTTCAGCTGCTTTTCCAACTCTGTGTCCTATGGGGTTGTGGGGGCTGGGGGAGTGGCAGACCTGGCAGTGTGTTAAGGGAGTCTACTGTATAGGGTGGGGTTGGATCTGTGAGTATGGTTTGTTTTGGAATAGCATGTTTGGTTGTGGGGGTTCTGTGGGTATTTGTGTTTTCTGCTTCTCCTGATCTGGCTGCGCCCTCCTGACTCTAGCCTTGTGTCTCTTCCTTGCCTCTTTTGTCTTTGTATCCTCTCAGTTTCTGTCGTTCTGTTCTCGTTCTGTCAAGATCTAGGTACACCCTCTGGAGGATCCTGTTCTGCACCGCTTCTATCCTGAAAATCGAATTGACTGGCCGATTTCTTTCCCCTCCTGTGTGTGTGTGTGTTTGTGTATGCGCACGCGCGTGCGTGTTGGAAAATGGACTTTTCTGCAAAAGATGATGAATATTTCAAAGCAATTTTTTTCTTTGCAAATCTCAGGAGGTAGTAGGGGTGGTGGGGGGGGGGGGGTAACAAACTGGAGACTCCGCCATGATTGGTCGAGCGACTGGAAGCGCTGCTCCACGATTGGCGGAGACAAGTCACTCAGTAGTAGTAGTATGGGGGACAGAATCTTCACGCTCCTTCATGAGTCACTTTGAGGAGGGTGGACACACACACAGGCGCCTCTCCTGTGACTGGTAGGCCTAAAAAAATATTGTTTTGGAGGGGAGGGAAGGAGGGGCTGAAGCAAAGTAGAGGGAGGGGGAGGGGTGGAGGGAGGTAGAGAGGGGAGGGAGAGGAGGGAAGGGAGGGAGAAATTGAAGGGGAGGGAAGGGAAGGGGAAAGAAAGTGGTTCCTGCAAGATTAAGAAAACAAGTTTTTTTTTTATGTTTTATAAAATCTTTAAATTTGAGTCACCTTTGACCCTTTTTTTGGAAGGGGGGGGGAGGGATATTTAGTTTTTAAAGCCTCTGTGGTCATATTTACTCGGCATTAAATATATATAAAAAAAGTTTAATTGGGGGAATTCCATTTTTTCTGCGTTTTTTTTATTCGCTTTTTTTCCCTCAAAAATTTTTTTTTTTGAAAAATTAAGAGAAAAAACATTGAAATAAAAATTTTTATGAGAGAATTTAGAGAGACAAACTGACAGACACACAGAGACAAACTGACAGACACAGAGAGACAAACTGACAGACACACAGAGAGACAAACTGACAGACACACAGAGACAAACTGACAGACACACAGAGAGACAAACTGACAGACACACAGAGACAAACTGACAGACACACACAGAGACAAACTGACAGACACACAGAGAGACAAACTGACAGACACACAGAGACAAACTGACAGACACACAGAGAGACAAACTGACAGACACACAGAGACAAACTGACAGACACACACAGAGACAAACTGACAGACACACAGAGAGACAAACTGACAGACACAGAGAGACAAACTGACAGACACACAGAGACAAACTGACAGACACACAGGAGAGCAAACTGACAGACACACAGAGACAAACTGACAGACACACAGAGAGACAAACTGACAGACACACAGAGACAAACTGACAGACACACACAGAGACAAACTGACAGACACACAGAGAGACAAACTGACAGAACACAGAGAGACAAACTGACAGACACAGAGACAAACTGACAGACACACAGAGACAAACTGACAGACACACAGAGACAAACTGACAGACACACAGAGACAAACTGACAGACACACAGAGACAAACTGACAGACACACAGAGACAAACTGACAGACACACAGAGACAAACTGACAGACACACAAGCTGACAGACACACAACTGACAGACAACAGACAGGAAGACACACAGACAGAGACACACACAGACATAGACAGACAGACATATAGAGACACAGCCAGACAGACAGATACACACACACATACATACATACAACAGGCCTAGTGTCATATCGACATGTGCCTAGGACAAAATGGTAACTAACACACACACACACACACACACACACACACACACACACACACACACACACACACACACACACACACACACACACACAACCAGAAACAAGAAAGACAGGTTTAAAAATTAAATGCAAACCACTTGGTTACGAAACTGACTTCATTTAACGGTAGTTAAGACTGGTTGAGTGTCATTGACGAGAGGGTCATTAAAAACCGGAGTTTAGAGATTAGAGTAAATATATTTTAAGAAAGTAATACACACATCATATTTACATCATAGGGGCAAAAACATTTAATTACCATAAAACTGTTTACTGGATGAAAAATCTTGGTTAGTCTTATATATTTTTTTAATTTACTGCTGGTTTTTTTCAATGTAATTTTTTTTAAATGGTTTATGATAATGCGCGAAACGAAGCAGAAATCATTGTCTAGTGAGTGTATATATGTATAGAATTATATACATTATGTATAACTTAGGATGGAAGTGACTTGTTGCACTCACCTTACATATATAAATAAATAAATAAATAAATAAATAAATATATATATATATATATATATATATATATATATATATATATATATATATATATATATATATATATATATATATATATATCTCTGCTTCGTTCTTTGCAGTCAATATAATTTTTATTACAGTAGCGTTGAAGGTTTATTAAGGGTATATAAAATTAATATTTAAACCTAGAGTAGTTT
>WNWK01005415.1:115000-121336 GCA_009830355.1 Cherax destructor
CTGTTTACAATTAGCACAGAACCTGCTGGAACAGAGCCTTGTGGGATAGAACCTTCTATAATATAATCTGGTAATGTAGAACCTGTTGGGATAGAACCTGCTAGGATAGGACTAGGCTAGAACGTGCTGGGATAAAACCTGGTGGGATAGAACCTGCTAGGATTGAACCTAGTGGGATAGAACTTGATAGGATAGAACGTGCTGGGATAGAACCAACTAGGATAGAACTTGCTGGGATAAAACCTGCTGGGATAGAACCTGCTAGGATAGAACCTGCTAGGATAGAATCTGCTTAGACAGAACCTGCTGGGATAGAACATGCTGGGATAGAACCTGCTGGGATAGAACCTGCTAGGATAGAAAGTGGTGGGATAGAACCTGCTAGGATAGAACCTGCTTTTATGTCTAGAGATGGTTCAGTTGAGTCAAGGGACGCAGTGACAAAGGAAGGGACGCAGTGACAAAGCAAGGGACGCAGTGACAAAGGAAGGGACGCAGTGACAAAGGGACGCAGTGACAAAGCAAAGGACGCAGTGACAAAGGTAGAGAGGGACACGGTAACATAGGTAGCAAGAGACACGGCAACATAGGTAGCAAGGGACACGGTAACATAGGTAGCAAGGGACACGGTAACGTAGGTAGCAAGGGGCACGGTAACATAGGTAGCAAGGGACACGGTAACATAGGTAGCAAGGGACACGGTAACGTAGGTAGCAAGGGGCACGGTAACATAGGTAGCAAGGGCACGTTAACATAGGTAGCAAGGGACACGGTTACATAGGTAGCAAGGGACACGGTTACATAGGTAGCATGGATACGGTTACATAGATAGCATGGGACTTATTTAAACATGTATACAAGCTTGCAGTCTGGCGTATTTCAACTCTGCCTTATGACTACCTTAAAAATCTCACCTGCACAAAGTCAGATCTCATCTGAACACAGGATTGAACACCCAAGTTACTGACGATCATTCACTTGATCCCACGTAAAGTACAACACAGTACAGAACTGGATCCTACATCGACTCCACTGCTCTGAATATTGTAGAATCACGAGTCTGAAATACCTAACTCCAATACCACGCATATTACAGCTTAGAAAGAGAGATAGCTGGTTTTAAATCCTACAAAAGTAATCCCAATCAGAGGGTTGGAAACCCCGCTCGAGGGGGTTGAGAGTTTGAGGGTCCAGCAACTGTGTCAAGTCTTGGTACAAGGAATCGTGAGAGATGGCCAAGAGGCGTATGTGACCACAGTGAGGTGTGTGTGTGTGTATTTTGAACTCTATGTGACTAGTCGGTAGAAGCCATATTATGATAAAAAGAAAACTCTAAACATAGGCGACTATTTTGATTAAAAGTTTGACATTATTTTTCTTGTGAATAATTTATTAAATATATATTTTGTGATTGTATATAATATATATATTTGTGGTTATTTTATATATATATATATATATATATATATATATATATATATATATATATATATATATATATATATATATATATATATATATATATATATATATATGTATATATATATATATATGTATATATATATATATATATATATATATATATATATATATATATATATATCATAACATATGTACAAAAGTAGTCTAAATAGTATTTAGTTTTATATACAGCTAACAATATCCAGCAACCGAAATATATAATATCTAATTAATAGCGGAGAGCTTCTGCTGTTATATCTTCCTCTGGTATATCTTCCGCTGGTATATCTTCCGCTGGTATATCTTCCGCTGGTATATCTTCCGCTGGTATATCTTCCGCTGGTATATCTTCCGCTGGTATATCTTCCGCTGGTATATCTTCCGCTGGTATATCTTCCGCTGGTATATCTTCCGCTGGTATATCTTCCGCTGGTATATCTTCCGCTGGTATATCTTCCGCTGGTATATCTTCCGCTGGTATATCTTCCGCTGGTATATCTTCCGCTGGTATATCTTCCGCTGGTATAGCTTCCGCTGGTATAGCTTCCGCTGGTATATCTTCCGCTGGTATATCTTCCGCTGGTATAGCTTCCGCTGGTATAGCTTCCGCTGGTATATCTTCCGCTGGTATATCTTCCGCTGGTATATCTTCCGCTGGTATATCTTCCGCTGGTATATCTTCCGCTGGTATATCTTCCGCTGGTATATCTTCCGCTGGTATAGCTTCCGCTGGTATATCTTCCGCTGGTATATCTTCCGCTGGTATATCTTCCGCTGGTATAGCTTCCGCTGGTATAGCTTCCGCTGGTATATCTTCCGCTGGTATATCTTCCGCTGGTATAGCTTCCGCTGGTATATCTTCCGCTGGTATATCTTCCGCTGGTATATCTTCCGCTGGTATAGCTTCCGCTGGTATAGCTTCCGCTGGTATATCTTCCGCTGGTATATCTTCCGCTGGTATATCTTCCGCTGGTATATCTTCCGCTGGTATATCTTCCGCTGGTATATCTTCCGCTGGTATATCTTCCGCTGGTATATCTTCCGCTGGTATATCTTCCGCTGGTATATCTTCCGCTGGTATAGCTTCCGCTGGTATAGCTTCCGCTGGTATATCTTCCGCTGGTATATCTTCCGCTGGTATAGCTTCCGCTGGTATATCTTCCGCTGGTATATCTTCCGCTGGTATATCTTCCGCTGGTATAGCTTCCGCTGGTATATCTTCCGCTGGTATATCTTCCGCTGGTATAGCTTCCGCTGGTATATCTTCCGCTGGTATATCTTCCGCTGGTATATCTTCCGCTGGTATAGCTTCCGCTGGTATAGCTTCCGCTGGTATATCTTCCGCTGGTATATCTTCCGCTGGTATATCTTCCGCTGGTATAGCTTCCGCTGGTATAGCTTCCGCTGGTATAGCTTCCGCTGCTTCAAGAACAATGATCATGAAGTAAAAACCATAGTCACTATCAGCGAGACCATTTCGTTAGAAGAGAGGTCTGGCAGCTGTCAGCAACGATCACTCAGACGAGAGGTTTCTTAACTGTCATGAAGACTGTCAACTGAGCCTAGAGATGACAGTTGTTCGTCTGTCATCTGTGTCCTCGTCCAGTTTCTTCTCTCAGTTTAGCTGTATTTACATTGCAGTTAAGACAATTTTAACGCGAGGTCTGCAGACCAATCAAGCTGGGAAGACCTCTTAGACCACACAAAATACCTGCAGACACCGTAGCTAGAAAGACCTCCTAGACCTAAGAAGAGCTAAAACCAACAGGTTTCATTTAAACCAGGAAGACCTATAGGCCACTCAGAAGCTATGACTACTAAACCAATCAAAGGCAAAGAGTAGCAGACCGATCAGACAAACAGCTGTAGATTCCTGTAGATCAGTTAGAAGCTAGAAAGACCCGTAGACCAAACGTCAGGTGAAAGACCCGTAGACCAATTAAAATCTAAGATCAGTTGACCACTCAGAAGCTAAGAAAAGTTTTAGACCAAAAAAATACGAGACCACACAATGACCAGGTGACTCAAGACTTGAGGACCTAACAGAAACTATGTACGCTAAAACTGTGGGTGAGAGAGGTCATATTAGTTGTACGTTTCTGTGCATCTTGTGACGCACAAGACTCTGATATCGCATTGTGGTGTCTTGTGACGTCTTGTGACGTCTTGTGACATTGTGGTATCGTGTGACATTGTGACGTCTTGTTACATTGTTGTGTCTTGTGACATTGTGACGTCGTATGACATTGTGGCGTCGTGTGACACTGTGACGTGAGACTTACGTCGTAGAGTTTACAAATGCAAAAAAAAAAAAATATATATATATATTTGATTATATTTTTGTTTTTATTAATAAAGTGATTCAGTACCATACTTACAATTATTATTTTTTTAACTTTTTTAATAAATAAGATTCGTATTTGTTTATGAGATTCGAAACTTAAGTTAGAGACTTATTTTTTTACTTAAATACGAATTGTATAGATTTAACCAATAACAAGATGCTTTTCAAAGTCGGGTGAAATCAGCCAATCAATTAGCTCGGTTTAAAAGGAAAGAAAACCAATCAAAATTGACTTTCTTAGAATCGGTTAATCACGAACTGGCTTTTAAGTGTTTACGCTCGACCAATAAAAAAGGCATCTTTCCAGTAAATGGGTTTCTATTGGTCGAGATTTGGGACCTCGCCACCAGAGTCAGAAACGTCGCTAAGTAGCTTAACCCCAGAGAGAAATATTTTTAGAAAAAGGTGTTCGTTATAACAGGGTATTCTGTACCCGGTTAAGACGAACACTAAAATATATAATCCCTTTAACAAGAATTTATTGTTGATGTTAAAGATATAGAATAATAATAATTGAAGTCGATGTTAAGTTGAAGACACTAGGACACTCTGATTTTTTTCTTATATGCTTGACCTGTGACCCGCAAAACCCGCTGAATCTAATCTGTGGGGAGGAAAAATACAACACTTGTGTTCTTTATCAGAATTTACATTGCTAACTAAAAAAACAAGGGAATTAGTTTGGTAAACACAAAAAAATTAGAATTGTTTTCTCCTCTCCCCGTTTAACGACCACTTTCCGCTCGTATTACGACCAAGCTCCTGGCGGCACCCCTTCTCCGTCTGCTCGCACAACGACCAGATGCCAGGACAATGCTATTGTAAAACAAATTTAAGCATCTTAAATATCATTCTAGGTTTTACCGGCATGAGAAAAGATGAACAGAATAAAGACAAATTTTCTTGCAGTCACTCCAGTGAGTCCAACGCTAAATAAATCTTTTGGTTCGTTTTTATTTTGAGTTACACACGAACCGAAAAAAATCAACATTAAAATTCATAAAAAAAAAAACTTAACTAGAAAAGGAGAGATTTGGGCGTCAGAATTTTAATGAGCAGATTCGAAATAAAATCCTCCCTACCTGGAGTATACCTGGAGGGTGTTCCAGGGGTCAACGCCCCCCGCGGCCGTGTCCTTGGCTGTCGTAGTCCAACTTACGAATCACAGACAGGTTGACTGTGTTTCAGTCTTTGTGTTAAGTGTTAAGTAAATCGAAACACAATGAAAACTGTCAGATGAAGCAAGACCGAATTCTGCATGGAATTTGACAGTAGCAGAGCAGTGCCAGGCTGGTGCTACCTTGACTACCCTTGATGGTAGGTGAGCAGTGTCAGGCTGGTGCCACCTTGACTACCCTTGATGGTAGCTGAGCAGTGCCAGGCTGGTGCCATCTTGACTACCCTTGATGGTAGCTGAGCAGTGCCAGGCTGGTGCTACCTTGACTACCCTTGATGGTAGCTGAGCAGTGCCAAGCTGGTGCCACCTTGACTACCCTTGATGGTAGCAGAGCAGTGCCAGGCTGGTGCCACCTTGACTACCCTTGATGGTAGCTGAGCAGTGCCAAGCTGGGGCCACCTTGCCTACCCTTGATGGTAGCTGAGCAGTGCCAAGCTGGTGCCACCTTGATCTGGTCCTGGTATACCAGGCTGCGAGTGTGGACTATCATTGCATTGCTCCTGAATATGTGATTGTTGTTGCAGCACGAAAGGCCTCTTGCATCTTGTGCAGTGTTAATCACTCGATCGTGATTCTCTGCAATTAATTTCATGTGTTATAGTCTTTAAAAATACCATATAAACTACAATATTTGAATAATCAAAAGCACTTGTGTATATTTCTACACAGTCATGTGGCACTATGTGGGATTCCTATATGGCACTACTATGTGGCATCAAGTGTGGTGGCATATTTTATTAATCTTATGGCTGCAGATTTTTTTAAATACGGCTCTAAAGTTCCTGCTGACGTGTTCCAGGAGTGGTGGAGGCTCGATCCTCCGTCCCATTATCACGGCCTGTGGTCTCTGACCAAATAGACTGTTTGAGGGAAGACACACGAGGGCTGGGGGATGGTCTACCGTGAGTAGACATACGAAAACTTGTTTGTTTTAAGCTCGGATATACCTGTGTGTGTTAGTTACCATTTTGTCCTAGGCACATGTCGATTTGACACTAGGCCTGTTGTATGTATGTGTGTACTCACCTATTTGTACTCACCTATTTGTGGTTGCAGGGGTCGAGTCATAGCTCCTGGCCCCGCCTCTTCACTGATTGCTACTAGGTCCTCTCTCTCCCTGCTCCATGAGCTTTATCAAACCTAGTCTTAAAACTATGTATGGTTCCTGCCTCCACTATGTCGCTTTCCAAGCTATTCCACTTCCTGACAACTCTATGACTGAAGAAATACTTCCTAACATCCCCTTTTACTCATAGAGTCTTCAACTTCCAATTGTGACCCCTTGTTTCTGCCCCCTCTGGAACATCTTTTCTTCCACCTTATCTATTCCTCGGTATTTTTTATTGTTTTTGTT
>WNWK01005416.1:0-121295 GCA_009830355.1 Cherax destructor
TTACACTTGGTGGGGTTGAACTCCAGGAGCCAATTCCTGACCAGGCTTGCAGCCTGTCCAGATCCCTTTGTAGGTCTGCCTGGTCCTCGTCCGATTGAATTCTTCTCATCAACTTCACTCATCTGCAAACAGGGACACTTCGGAGGTTATTCCTTCCGTCATGTCATTCACAAATACGTGAGTGTGTGTGAGTGTGTGTGTGTGTGTGTGTGTGTGTGTGTGTGTGTGTGTGTGTGTGTCACGTGTACACATGTGGTGCTTGCCTTGACCTGACTCTAACTCAACAACCTCCTACTAAATTTGTATCTTGTATGTTTATTATACTTCCTAATGACTGGAGTCTAGTAGACACCTGTCTCCCGCTCTGACTTCTGTTTTTAAGTACCAATTATTGTTCATTAATGAGCACTTATTAGTCTATTCCTTGTTCACAGCTGGCAGTACCTTGAACCCACACCTGACTCCCTGCCACACATAGGTGAATACTTGTGTAGCAGCCTGGATAATCCAACTCTTTGTGGTGTTGTCCTGGTGTCGTACCTCCACCTTTGTTTCTCCACCATGTATAATTCGTTCCTATTTACTGTGCCTCTTTCATCGCTCACACACTGATTTGCACTTTATTCTCTCTCCTGGGGTCACACCTTACGATCACATGTGGCAACACCGCCTACACCACACTAGGCCTTCTGCCTCCCTCTTCAAACACTAATATTGCTTTAATAATATAATAATATAAAACTGTGGCCCTCACCTCCCTCTTCTGACTTAGGGCAACTTGTAATTCACTTAAGGGGTTGTTCACTGACACGTTCAATGACCTCTGCAGTATCCTTGCGTAGGCCACACAACACTAAATTTCAATGAGCACTATTGTTGCTGTTACTCCCCGCACCGTGTGTGTGAAAGAGAGAGAGAGAGAGAGAGAGAGAGAGAGAGAGAGAGAGAGAGAGAGAGAGAGAGAGAGAGAGAGAGAGAGAGAGAGAGAGAGAGAGAAAAAGAGAATAAAAGAAAGAGAAGTAAGATACCTGAACGTGCACCTTAATTACCATATATTACTGACAAGCTTGCAGTGCCACTCTTGTGTTCGACTCTTCTCACCTTACACTGGTAGTATACTTCTACATTTCAACTGTAACATTAAAAATGCTTCCGCGCCACATAAAAGCAATTACATACAGCTCTAACACAGCTTCCGGCTGTATTCAAAATAATCAAAATGGTCTTTAAAAACGGTGGCTGTTAGCTGCTCATTTTTAATTAAAACTCTAAAAAATCGTTACAAAAATAGAGTTGCTTTCTCTATGTTACTTGTTATGTATCTCACCATTGGTTATTCTTGTGTTGTTATTGTTCACATGTTCTCGCTTGTTCTCCAGTTTTCCTTCCGTCTTGCAAATAAGGTATTAAGTCGAAATGGTTTTAAGCTCAAGGTTTACACATTTTCAATATACGATCCACTTTTTATTCTCAAATGATAAAAACAAATATCATTGTAATAAACATTTATACTATCAAAATACGGAACTTGGGTTTGTAGATAAATAAACTTAGGAACCCTAAAGCTATCCTTGTGAAACCGTGTGTAACAGAGAAAGAGAGACAGACAGAAAGACAGAAAAATAGAGAGAGACAGAGAAAGAGAGAACAGCAAGAAGTGTGTCTACACAACAAGACGGGGAGCAAGCAACACCTACACTCCGGCTATACCCTTCTCCAGACGATCTCTTCATCTGAGATCATTTATTCCTAGGATGAGTCGTGTCTGGAACACGACACGAAACAAAATCAGTTACCCAAATAAACTGCTGACCCTCAGATGGCTCCAACGTCATCCTGTTCCATATTTGTGTCTTATAACAATAAAAAGACTTTCATATGAGCTGATGTAGGTAACAGCTCTTAGCATGTAAATAAAGTTACGAATCTTAACCTAAACTTTTAAAACCCTGTGAAGAGAGAGAGGGAGAGAGAGAGAGAGAGAGAGAGAGAGAGAGAGAGAGAGAGAGAGAGAGAGAGAGAGAGAGAGCAGGCAAGCCTCCAGGCATCCTGAACATTACACAAGGAAAGGACGTGTTGAGGCAGCCATGTAAATGATGCTTTTCTGCTTCGCTGGTAATGGTACATCCAGGATCTGGCCTCAGCCCTCAAGCCTGTGGCGAGGATGAGGTACAGGAGGGTGAGAGGAGGGTGAGGTACAGGAGGGTGAGCAGGAGGGTGAGGTACAGGAGGGTGAGCAGGAGGGGTCAGAGGGTACAGGAGGGTGAGCAGGAGGGTGAGCAGGAGGGTGAGGTACATGGAGTGAACAGGAGGATGAGGTACATTTGAGTGAGCAGGAGGATGAGGTACAAGGGGAGTGAGCACGAGGGTGAGGAAGAATGTGAGGAGGATGAGGTAGATATAGAATGTGGGGAGGATGAGGCAGATGAAGAATGTGGGGAGGATGAGGCAGAGGAAGAATGTGGGGAGGATGAGGATGATGATGATTGAAGAGGTCGAGAAGTACAGAAGTTAGAGAAGGAGAACAACTTTGGACTTACACAATGGGAAGGGAAGAAGAGAATGATTGTGATAAGTAAAGGGAGAGAAAGAGAGAGGAGAATATGATGGTGATATGTAGAGGGAGGAAAATGAGAGACTGATGGTGATAATTAGTGAGATAGAAAGGAAACTATAATTGTGAATGAGAGAAATTTGAGAAACGACGAGATAAAATGTATGAAAAATCCAGAAAAAGAAAGAATGAATGAGGAGAGGAAAGCAAATACAATAATGGGAGGATAACCAATTAATATTTCTAACAGAAGAGTAGAAAGAAATATAGTTCTAATTACTAGTATAGAAGAGAGATGTATCGTACTAGTAATTGCTGATAGGATAGGAATATTGTCCAGGTTACTAGTGGAAAAGAGGGATATGTTATTATAGTTACTGATGAAACAGAGAGGAATATCGTTCTGGCTAATGAAAGAGAAGAGAGGTATATTGCCATAGATAATGGCAATATTTCTCTGGGGACTGGAGGAGGAGAGAGGTATTGTGTTCTAGATAATGAAGGAGGAGCGAGGTACATTGTATTAGAGGATGAGAGAGGAATATTATCCTAGTTACTGGTGAAAGAGAGGAATATTATCCAGGAAACTTGTGGAGGAAAGAGGTATATTATCCTAGTTGCTAATGAAAGGAAAGAGGAATATTCTTCTTGGATATTGGTGAAGGAGACAGGAATATTGATCAGTATTGTCCTGATTGCTGGTGGATAAGTGAGACATGTTACCCAAGTTACTGTCAAATGATAGAGGAGGGAGAATATTGTCCTGCTCTCTGGTAGAGACGGAGAATATTGCAGTAATGTTGGCAGGATTACCTGCAAGTTGTTAAGTAAAGGTTTTACTCACCAGGAGAGCGAAACGTCGACTCAATAAAATGTCACATTGGTTGTATATGTTTCGGCCTTTTAGGAGGAGAGGGAATATTGTCTTGGTTACTGATCGAGGAGAGGGAATATTGTCCTGCATTAATGGAGAAAACAAGAGAGGTATCTGTCATGATGACTGATGGAAGAAGTGACAAACATTGTCTCAGTTGGAATAAAATGGTATAAAATACCGCATAATGAGAAAAAGTATCAAACATGATGCGCAGTAAATAAGGGGTATCCCTTTAAACATGACAAAGTCTTCGCCCACACAGTGGGCTTTATCAAGACACAAAACAGATCTACCTGGGTGGAAGGTACGTGAGTATATAAAGGATGGAGTCAGGTAGAGCTACCCTACTCGGAAGATTGTCACATGCAGCATTCTCCACCCGACTCTATCCTATATATACTCACGTTCCTTTCACCCAGGTAGATCTGTTTGTGACTTGAAAAATTCCACTGTGTAAGCGAAACGTTGTCAATAAAGGATCACATTATACTGCTTATGTGTTTATATTTCCATTGTCTCACTTACGGATGGAGAACAATTAGCATTGTTTAGGTTACTGTCTGAGGAGAGGTAAGTAGTATTGTCTTTGATAATGGGGGAGGTACAAGGAATATTATCCTGGTTTCTAGTAGGGAAAATAATAATATAATAATAATCTTTTATTTCTAGAAGTACATGTACAGTGTGCACAGGCCAAGCTGACATTAGTGACATATTACTATATAGAAAGGCCCTTGTTATGCAGAGCATTTCGGGCAAATTAGGTCAGTTTTGTCACCAGCATGCGACCCACACCAGTCGATTTTTACCCAGGTACCTATTTTTGCTGCTAAGTGAACAGGGACAGCAGGTGTCTCAAGGAAACATGTCCTAACGTTTCCACCCGTACCGGGGATCGAACCACAGACCTCAACTTGTAACTGAACAAGAATAGAAAAATATTTCTCTGGTTACTGATATAAAAAAAAGAAATGTTAACCTGTGTTTGTTGAAGACGAGATGAATAATATTCTATATACAGGATATTATTAGTGGTGTAAACGAGAGGAATATCATTCTGGTAACTGGTATAGGAGAAGGGAAGATTTTTAATAATTACTATTAAAGGAGAAAGGAATATTATCCTGGTTACTTAGGTAAGATTCGTCAGAAAACAGGACAAGTGTTTTCTGACGCGGGTCTTAGTCATGTGATGACTCGCCACTCCAGTTTTTGGTCATCTGACTGATACCTTCCACTGGCCTACCTACCTGGAGTCTACCTGGAGGGCATTCCGGGGATCAACGCCCCTGCGGCCCGGTCCATGATCAGGCCTCCCGGTGGATCAGGGCCTGATCAACGAGGCTGTTACTGCTGGCCGCACGTAGTCCAACGTACGAACCACAGCCAGGCTGATCTGGCACTGACTTCAGGTATCTGTCCAGCTCCCTCTTCAAGACAACCAGGGGTCTATTGGTAATTCCCTTTATGGCTGGTGGGAAGCTGTTGAACAGTCTTGGGCCCCGGACACTTATTGCATTTTATCATAGTGTACCAGTGGCGCTCCTACTTTTCACTGGGGATATGTTGCATCGCCTGCCAAGTCTTTTGCTTTCGTAGGGAGTGATTTCTGTGTGCAGGTTAGGGACCAGTCCCTCCAGAATCTTCCAGGTGTAGATTATGATATATCTCTCTCGCCTGCGCTCCAGTGAGTACAAGTCAAGTGCTTCCAGGCGTTCCCAGTAGTTAAGGTGTTTGATGGAACTTATACGTGTCGTAAAGATTCTCTGGACATTCTCTAGATCTGCAATTTCACCTGCCTTGAATGAAGATGTTAATGTACAGCAGTTTTCCAGCCTAGTGATTTAAAAAGGATCATCATTGGCTAGGCCTCTCTTGTCTTGAATGTTCTCATTATCCATCCTATCATTATCCTCGTAGATGTGATAGTTGCATTGTTGTGGTCCTTGAAGGTGAGGTCTTCGGATATTAACACTCCCAGGTCCTTCACATTGTTTTTCCGCTCTATTGTGTGATTAGAATTTGTAGTATACTCAGTCCTAGTTATTATTTCCTCCAGTTTTCCATAACGGAGTAGTTGGAATTTGTCTTCAATGAACATCATATTGTTCTCTGTTGCCCATTGGAAAACTTGGTTTATATCTTCTTGGAGATTTGCCGTGTCCTCAATGGATGACACTCTCATGCAGATCCTAGTATCGTGTGCAAAGGATGATACAGTGCTGTGGTTTACATCTCTGTCTATGTCTGAAATGAGAATAACTAACAGGATAGGGGCGAGTACTGTGCCTTGTGGAACAGAGCTCTTCACTATGGCAGCTTCTGATTTCACTCTGTTCACCACTACTCTTTGTGTTCGATTGGTTAGAAAGTTGAAGGTCCATCTGCCTACTTTGAAATTTATCCCTTTAGCACGCATTTTGTGTGCTATTACACCATGATCGCACTTGTCAAAGGCTTTTGTCAAATCTGTGTACACTACATCCGCATTCTGTTTGTTTTCCAGTGCATCTAAGACCATATCATAGTGGTCCAGTAATTGCGAGAGGCAGGAGCGACCTGCTCTGAAACCATGTTACCCTGGATTGTGCAGTTTTTGGGAGTCTAAGTGGTTTGCAATCCTGCTTCTTAGAACTCTTTCAAAGATTTTTATGATGTGGGACGTTAAAGCTATTGGTCTATAATTCTTAGCTATTGCTTTGCTGTTCCCTTTATGGAGTGGGGCTATATCCGTTGTTTTCAGTGACTGTGGATTCTCACCTGTGTCTATGCTCCTTCTCCATAGCATACTTAGAGCCCGTGAGGGGGTTTCTTGCAGTTCTTAATGAACACAGAGTTCCACGAGTCTGGGCCTGGGGCTGCGTGCATAGGCATGTTGTCGATGGCTTTCTCAATGTCTAGTGGAGTTTGTGTTATGTCAGAAATTGGGCATACATTGGCAGGGTTTTGAGGCTCATTCATGAAAAAATTGTTTGAATTGTCTATCTTTAGACTGATTAGTGGCTCACTGAATACAGAGTCATATTTAGATGTCAGTATCTCACTCATTTCTTTGTTGTCATCTGTGTAGGATCCGTCTTGTCTGAGCAGAGGCCCTATACTAGAAGTGTTTTTTGCCTTGTTTTTGGCATATGAAAAGAAATATTTCGAATTTCTTTCAATTTCACTAATCGCTTTTAGCTCCTCTTGTCTCTCCTGGATCCTGTACGAGTCCTTTAACTTTAGCTCACTATTTTCCACTTCCCTGGTTAGCGCTTCTTTCCGTATTTCAGATAGTCTGGCATTCGTGAGGAGCTCAGTGATTCTTCGTCTTCTCCTGTAGAGGGAGCGTCTCTCTCTCTCTCTCCAGTTTACTTCTTCTCTTCTTTTTTTTTTTTAGGGGAATATGCCTTGAACATACTTCAGCTACCAGGACGTTGATCTTTTCAATGCACTGGTTAGGATCCATGCCATTTAAGACATCTTCCCAACATGTTTCATTTAGGACATAATTTATCTGGTTCCAGTTGATGTTCTTGTTGGTGAAATTGAATTTGGTGAAGGTACCCTCATAGCTGTATGCATTTTGCTGGTCAGGACTCCTGTGCATGTAGGTCTGGACTTCGATTAGATTGTGGTCAAAATTTGTTGTTTTTGATATTGTTATGTTTCTTACCAGGTCCTCATTATTTGTGAAAATAAGGTCTAGTGTGTTCTCCAGTCTTGTTGGCTCCACTATCTGCTGACTTAGGGTGTGTTTATTGCAGAAATTTAGCAGCTAACGTGTGTGTGACTTTTCATCTGAGCTGCCTCCAGGGATTATTTCTGCTACAACATTATTTGCTGTATTCTTTCATTTTGTATGTCTTAGGGTGAAGTCACCAAGCAGCAAGATGTTTGGGGATGGGGCTGGAAGGTTTTCCAGACAGGAGTCAATTTTTACTAGCTGTTCCTTGAACTGCTGTGAAGTTGCATCTGGTGGCTTATATACAAGTACAATGACTAAATTTTGGTTCTCGATTTTTATTGTTAGAACTTCAGTTACATCATTAAAATTTTTAAAATTAACGTTAATTATATACGCCCTTTTACTGGCAGAGGAGAAATTAATATTATCGGAGTTTTTCTGATGAACAAATTTGTGAAAATATTACTAAACACAATTATTAAAAATATATAATAATGATAATAATGATGTTAATAATAATAATAATAATAATAATAATAGTTATTGTTATTATTATTATTATTATTATTATTATAATAATAATAATAATAATAATAATAATAATAATAATAATAATAATAATAATAATAATAATAACCAAAGACAGGATATATATCCTGAGAGTTGTATTTCTCTCAGAGTAAATGCCTAGAGTTTACTCTAATCCCAAACTTAGAGAAGACAGTAGTCTTGTCTGGGTGTATTAAGGTTACCTTAGAGAAGTCTTAATGATGTTAGTGTAGTAATAAGGCGTTAAACCCTCATTAAGCAGCCAACTAAAAAAGACATCACAAAACAAACTGATTATCATTTAGCTGATAATCATTTAACTGATAATCATTTAACTGATAATCATTTATGTCCACCGGATACGGTACATAGTTTTATCAGACTGTGTGAGTTATGATAACACTCATGGCAGGTCCCTGGTTTTAACAGCATTTCAGATAAGATAAGTATTTTACGTACAATGACATACAACGGTTAACAGTAATTATAACTAATATAACCAGCACATAAAGGTGAGAGTACATTAAAAATGAAGCCTGGTATGTGGTATTACGAAAAACTAATTGAGTTATATTCCAGTCAAATAAATTACGTTCCCAAGTACAACTTTTTTGGGCAATACGCGACATTTAACACAACGGTACTCATAAGGGTAACTACAAAACAGTAAAGAGTATCTACAAAACAGTAAAGAGTATCTACAAAACAGTAAAGAGTATCTAAAAAACAGGGATGTGATAAATGAGTTGAATGTGCGCACAGTAACAATGTTGCAATTCTTCTTCTCATCTAAGTTATTCCACATCTTTAATCCTCTAATTTGTATAGAATTTCTTTCTAAAATACTATTCCAACGAGACGAAATGTATAAATTCAACATGTATCAGAGATGAACATTTTGAATACAGATTTCATCCGTTTACAACTAATATAAGTATCCCAAGAGCAATAAGTGTTGTCTACAGATCTCTAAATACCATAGTTACCTTTGGGCATAATCTTGATGATCTGATCATACATAATGAACTTAAGAAACATCATTTATTAATTGCTGGTGACTTAAGCAGATGACCCACAAATAGCTGACTTCCTTTAATTAAAACATATTTGATTGCCTTCTATTGCTATGAAAAATCAAAGTCACACTTATTACAAAGACATCTTCATCTTTACTTGAACACTTCTGGACAAACATAACTCTCAGGCTGACATAATCGCTGACAATACAATGATCGTTACCCTACCTGTGTAATAACCAACATCTAAATTACCTTTGGATAACTTCAATATTTGATTCAGGCTTCAAGACGAGGTATCTGTGAATAATTTTATTGTGGCAATAAGCACCACTGATTGGCTGAGAGAATTCAGTAGCAATAATGATATTCACTGATTTGTACAAGGTTTTCTTTACAGCAATTCAGCGCCTCTATAATTTAAATTTTCACTTAAAAACAAACATGTCATAACAAGAGACTAAATAATCCTTGGCTAACCAACAGTATCCTCAGATTTGTTGGCAAGAAGAATACCCATAAAAAAAATATTATAGTATGGGCCTGAGCGGTGGCCCGTAGTCTGGTGACAAAGCTCTCGTTTCACACGATGAGTGTCCGGGTTCGATTCCCGGCTAGGGTAGAAACATTGGGCGTGTTTCATTACACCGGTTGTCCATGTTCACCCATCAGTAAAATGAATACCCGGGTGTTAGTCGACTGCTGTGGGTCGCATCCCGTGACAAAATTTACCTAATTTGCTCGAAATGCTCTGCATAACAAGGGGCTTTCTATGACAATTGATGTCAGCTAGGCCTATATACCTTGTACATTTACTTGTAGAAATATAGATATATTATTATTATTATTAATTCCCAAGTAAATAAAAAAGAAATATACATCAACATTTACAATGATTATAAAGATCTAAACAATTTTATTATACCAACAGGTTCGTCGAACTTAAAGACAATATTAGAAAAATCTGAAAAACATTCTCACACATTCTGGATTCGTGAAAAGTTATAAATACAAATTGTACTGACAAGTCCAAACGAACATCCCATCCAAACTGCTGATACAGTTAATAAACTTCTCAACTTCTCAACCATAAGGACTAAACTTGCTAGCAAAATCCCAAACTCCACTGTTGAGGTTAGTAATTACCTAAGTGACAGTTACCAAGGCTCCCTCTTTCTGTCTCCGACAACTCATACTTAGGTAACCTTAATAATAAAAGCTCTCAAAAACAAAGCAGGTAATACACAGAGTATTTCACCATTCATATATGAGAGAACTGTCCATGTGTTATCATCTTTCACTACAACACTATCTCGAACCCCAAAACTTTCCCATATATACACAATCTTGAGCGAGTTACCAGAATCCATAAAGCAGCTGGAAACCCAATTGAAGTTAAGAACTACAAATCAATCTTTGAAAATATAATATATAAAGGAACATATACATTTATCACTAAACATAATAGTCATAACCCTTGCCAGTTTGGCTTCAGGCAGGAAAAAGAACTATTGATGCTATTCTTAAGATTCTAGACTCGCTCTAGAAAATAATGAATATTCAGTGGACCTTTTTATTGATCTAAGAAAAGGTTTTGATAATGTTGGAAGTAGAGCATTATGAAATCAGAGGTCATGTTCTTACAGACAGACGGCAGCGTGACTGTCAATCACACTACCTCATCAACTCAAACTATCAACACAGGAGTGCCACAGGAAGCGTCCTTGGTCTTCTATTATGTTTCATCTATATAAATGACCTACCAAATGCCTCCCAGGAACTCAAACCATTCCTCTTTGCAGTTGTTCATAACAATACAGTCAACAACGAGCTCGTTAAGATCTATCTGGATGGCTATAAACAAACTTATTCTCAATGTTGACAAAACTTTCTTCATATAAAATAAATGTTTCTCACGTAGACATGTATGGCGAGGAAAATTCTTAGGTACATACCTTGACTGCAACCTGAAGTTAAACATTCATATCCATCACATATCTAAGAACATTTCCATAACTATAATCATTGTATGAAAAATACACTATGTTCCCCAAGCAACATTACTCACTCTGTACTACTCACTGATCTATTCCTATCTCACATATGGTATCTGTGCTTGGAGATCCTCAACAGAAAACCAGCCAAAGCCTATTGGTGTGTAGGGATGTAGGGGTGTAGGTGTGTATGGGGTGTAGGTGTGTAGGGGTGTAGGTGTGTAGGGGTGTAATGTGTAGGTGTGTATGGGGTGTAGGGGTGTAGGTGTGTATGGGGTGTAGGTGTGTATGGGGTGTAGGTGTGTAGTGGTGTACGTGTGTAGGGGTGTAGGGGTGTATAGGTGTATTGGTGTAGGGGTGTAGGTGTGTAGGGGTGTAGGTGTGTATGAGGTGTAGGTGTGTAGGTGTGTAGGTGTGGATGGGGTGTAGGTGTGTAGGGGTGTAGGGTGTATTGGTGTAGGGGTGCAGGTGTGTAGGGGTGTATTGCTGTAGGGGTGTATGGGTGTGGGTGTCTAGGGGTGTAGGGGTGTAGGTGTTTATGGGGTGTAGGTGTGTATGAGGTGTAGGGGTGTAGGTGTGTATGGGGTGTAGGTGTGCATGGGGTGTAGGGGTGTATGAGTGTAGGTGTGTATTGGTGTAGGGGCGTAGGGGTGTAGGTGTGTAAGGGTGTAGGTGTGTAGGGGTGCAGGGTGTGGGGTGTGTATGGGGTGTAGGTGTGTATGGGGAGTAGGGGTGTAGGTGTGTATGAGTGTAGGTGAGTATTGGTGTAGGGACGTAGGGGTGTAGGTGTGTATGGGTGTAGGTGTGTAGGGGTGTAGGTGTGTAGGGGTGTAGGTGTGTATGTAGGGGTGTAGGTGTGTATGGGGTGTAGGTGTGTAGGGTGTAGGTGTGTAGGGGTGTAGGTGTGTAGGGGTGTAGGGGTGTAGGTGCGTAGGGGTGTAGGGGTGTTAGGAGGTATGGGTATAGGGGTGTAGGTGTGTAAGGGTGTAGGTATTTAGGGGTGTAGGTGTGTAGGGGTGTGGGTGTGAAGGGTGTAGGGGTGGTGGTGTGAAGGGGTGTAGGTGTGTAGGTGTGTAGGGATGTTAGGTGTGTGGGGTGTAGGGGTGTAGGTGTGTAGGGGTGTAGGTGTGTAGGGTGTAGGTGTGTGGGTGTAGGTGTGTAGGGGTTTAGGTGTGTAGGGATGTAGGGTGTAGTGGGGTGTAGGTGTGTAGGGGTGTAGGTGTGTAGAGGTGTAGGTGTGTAGGGATGTAGGTGATTAGAGGTGTAGGTGTGTAGGGATGTTAGGTGTGTAGGGGTGTAGGTGTGTAGGGGTGTCAGTGTGTAGGTGTGTAGGTGTGTAGGTGTGTAGGTGTGTAGGGGTGTAGGTGTGTAGGGGTGTAGGTGTGTAGGGATGTAGGGTGTAGTGGGGTGTAGGTGTGTAGGGGTGTAGGTGTGTAGGGTGTAGGGGTGTAGGGGTGTAGGGTGTAGGTGTGTAGGGTTGTAGGGGTGTAGGGGTGTATGTGTGTAGGGGTGTAGGGTATAGGGGTGTAGGGTGTAGGTGTGTATGGGTGTAGGTGTGTATGGGGTGTAGGTGTGTAGATGTGTTGGGGTGTAGGGGTTGTAGGGTGTAGGTGTGTAGGGGTATAGGTGTGTATGGGGTGTAGGTGTGTAGGGGTGTAGGTGTGTATTTGGTGTAGGTGTGTAGTAGGTGTGTATGGGTGTATTAGTGTAGGTGTGTAGGTGTGTATAGGGTGTAGGTGTGTAGGGGTGTAGGTGTGTAGGTGTGTAGGTGTGTAGGGATGTAGAGGTGTAGGTGTGTATGGGGTGTAGGTGTGTAGGGGTGTAGGTGTGTAGGGGTGTAGGGGTGTAGGGGTGTAGAGGTGTGAGGGGTGTAGGGGTGTAGGTGTGTAGGGGTGTAGATGTGTAGGGATGTAGGGGTGTAGGTGTGTATGGGGTGTAGGTGTGTAGGGGTGTAGGTGTGTAGGGGTGTAGATGTGTAGGTGTGTATGGGGTGTAGGTGTGTATGGGGTGTAGGTGTGTAGGGGTGTAGGTGTGTAGGGTGGAATGTGTAGGTGTGTATGGGTTGTAGGTGTGTATGGGGTGAGGTGTGTAGGGGTGTAGGTGTGTATGGGATGAGAGTGTGTATGGGGGTGTAGGTGTGTAGGGGTGTAGGTGTGTAGGGGTGTAGGGGTGTAGGGGTGTAGGGTGTAGGGGTGTAGGTGTGTAGGTGTGTAGGGGTGTAGGGGTGTAGGTGTGTATGGGGTGTAGGTGTGTAGGTGTGTAGAGGTGTAGGTGTGTAGGGTGTAGGTGTGTATGGGGTGTAGTAGTGTGTATAGGGGTGTAGGTGTGTAGGGGTGTAGGTGTGTAGGGTGATAGGTGTGAGGGTGTGTAGGGGTGTAGGGGTGTATGGGGTGTAGGGGTGTAGGTGTGTAGGGGTGTAGGGGTGTAGGGGTGTAGGTGTGTAGGGGTGTAGGGGTGTAGGGGTGTAGGTGTGTAGGGGCCACATTTTTGCTACTAGAAACTGTAATGTATCTAATATTTGAAGCTTACTGAAGAGGGTCGCTTTGATGATGGTGAAGATCTCTTCACTCAACCAACTGGATTCTCCTCTTCTTTTGACTGAATCTGAAGCGTTATATGGCCCATAATAGTTTAGCGATTTTCTCTGATTAAAATGAAAGTATAATAAGTGGCATCTGTATTTAATGACTGATTCTTCTTATAAGATTTTGTTGGATTCTCTGCAATAACTAGAGAATGTCTCTCTGGCTCGGATTTAAACTTTAAGTGCTGATGTGTTTCCCACAAACAAATCTGCGTTCTGATCTTACGTTGTGTAAGCTTTAATGAACAACTTTTATTAATGAAAATGGTTTCTGTAAAATAACTGGAGAATGTCTGGACTGATGAGAAAGAAGCCAGTGTTTGACTTGACTGGGTTAACTTAAGTTAGATCTTCTTAATGTACAGTTGACTTCACACAAGCTGAGACGAATTAATGCCCATGGAGACATGTGGTAACTACTGCAATAGTAAACAACGGTATTTAGTAATGAATGAATATGTGTTCCCCATACAATTATTGTTGTAACCGAGGCGATATTTGGTAAACGAGTTGTCGATATCTTTGTATGATGCTGTTCCACTAGATTTTACCTGATTAGCTGATATTAATTAGGTATGGAACGAGGATATGAAAATGATAATGATGGTTAGTTGTAAGAGAGAGAGAATGATATTCATCTCTCTGTTTCTCTCTCCCTCTCTCTCTCTCTCTCCCTCTCTTTCATCTCCTGAAATAACAAATAGTGATTAACACTGACGAGGATGTAAGAAAGACATATGTATTAACTAGGAATTTTATCAAGGAGACGTATCGTCATCCAGTCGTTTATTTAATCCATTACATAGAGAACACAAAGGTGTGGTCAGGTGCTGCGAGGGGTGGAGGTCCCAGCTATGGGTTGCCTGAGTTCTGCTGGGATATACTGGAAAAGTGTTTCTTAAATAATGAAATTACCTTAGCTTTGAATATTGTTTAAGAAATACACTGTTCGCTTCAAGGATCGTGTCTTATTATTATTCAAGGTTTGTACAATATTGAGTGAGGGTGTTAGCAGCAGCGGTGAGAGAGAGTGAATTTTACAAGTGAAACAGGTAAAATTCCTTCAAAAATGGCGTCTTCAAAGTTTATAAAATGGTTAGAAGTCGTACAGTGTATGGTGCCAGGGTTCTTCATGTTCTCTCTCTCTCTCTCGCCTTCAACGAGCCTGATAATTGCAAAATCGTAATGGTTGACTATTGTAATCTAAACAAAGATGGCAGTATTGGAACTTAATTTATCTTACATACTGCATCGCAAAATTAATAACGGGCATTATCATACTGTAGCCACGGTCTCGGGAAACTCCTTCAGTACACTTACTAAGAAGAAAAACATCACCACTGACGAACATTACTGAAGGCCCACGCCAGGCAACCAAACCACGTTAAACACTTCTCACACTGCCACACGTCCAACCCGTTTCAAAAGCCTCCCAGGCTTCAGTGACTCTTTATAACAATAATATTTCACATATAACCTTACGTGACTGGATACAGTAGGGTAGGTTAGCATGACAAAAAGTCGTCAATTTCAATTTCAATTAGAGTTACGTTCTCTCATTTGCGTAAATTGTGGTTCAAGGCGTCAATTCACCATCAGAGTTATACTCTATAAACTAGAATTATCTATGCCCTAGCATAGGGTTTTAGGATTATTTGTGTTATTTTCATTGAAAACCTTTAAAAAAACTGTTAGAGAATTATAAGAGTCAGAAGTACTGAATCTGAGTATAACCTGCCAAGCATGGGCCGGTAGGCCTGTTGCATTGCTCCTCCATTCTTATGTTCTTAAGTTCTTATGTAACGTTAAAAACGTCTTCCCGGTAGTAAGTAATAAAGTAAACCTTCAGTGTTCATTACCACTACTTCACTTATTATTATGGGGGAGCGCTAAACTACGTAATATGAACACTTCAGTCTGGTGGTCCCAAGGTGGTAATTACAGTGATGTGTAATCCACTTCAGAACAGCAGGAGGCCAAGGCAAGAATATGACGAGAGTAAAAGTGCAATGGTTGACACTCTGCTTGAAGTGGCCAGGAGGGCTCATGCGAGCAGGGCAAAGCTACTTATTGTGCAAGACTTCAATCCCAAAGAAATTGACTGGGAAAATCTGGAGCCACATGGGGGCCCAGAAACGTGGAGGGCTAAGATGATGGAGGTGGTACTGGAAAACCTCATGTACCAACATGTAAGGGACACTACCAGAAAAAGAGATGAGAGGATGAACCAGTATTCACCAGTATTCACTAGTATTCACCTTGAGTAGTGCAGATTTGAGGATATCACTTATGAAAGACCCCTCAGGACCAGTGATCACGTGGTTCTGAACTTTGAATACATATTAGAGTTACAAGTGGAGAGGGAAGCAGGAAGGGCAGGACGAATGAAGCCAAACTACAAGAAAAGGGACTACACAGGCATAAAGAATTTCTTCCACGGGGTTCAGTGGGACAGAGAACTGGCAGGGAAGTCAGTAAACGAGATGATGGAATATGTAACAACAATATGCAAGAGGGCGGAGGAGAGGTTTGTACCGAAGGGTAACAGAAATAACGAGAAAGCCAAGATGAGCCCTTGGTAAACCCAAAAGTGTAGTGAGGCCAGAACAAAGTGTGCTAGAAAATGGAAAAAGTATAGAAGGAAAAGGACCCAGGGGAATAAGGAGAGCAGTCGCAGGTAATAAGGAAGGTCCAACGACAATACGAAGACATAGCAGCGAAAGACAACTCTGACCCGAAGTTTATGTACAGCCACATCAGGAGGAAAACAGCAGTCAAGGCCCAGGTAATGAGGCTGAGGAAGGAATGAGGGTAGATCACAAGAAACGACCGCCAAGTATGTGAGCAGCTCATCATAAGATTCAAATAAATGTTCACAGAGGAGACAGAAGGTACTCCAGAAAGACAGAGAGGTGGGGTACACCATCAAGTGTTGGGCACAATACATACAACCGAGGAAGAAGTGAAGAGGCTGCTAAGCGAGCTAGATACCTCAACGGCGATGGGGCCGGATAACATCTCTCCATGGGTCCTGAGAGAGGAAGCAGAGGCGCTATGTATACCACTAACAACAATCGTCAACACGTCTATGGAAACAGGGCGACTACCTGAGGTAGGGAAGACAACAAAATGTAGTCCCAATTTTTAAAAATAGAGACAGACACAAAGCATTAAACTACAGACCAGTGTCACTGACATGTATAGTATGCAAAGTCATGGAGAAGATTATCAGAAGAGTGGTGGAGCACCTATAAAGGAATGAGTTTATCAACAACAGCCAGCACGGTTTCGGGATGGGAAATCCTGTGCCACAAAGCTACTGGAGTTCTATGACAGGGTGACAGCAGTAAGACAAGGGAGAGACAGGGGTGGGTAGATTGTATTTTCTTTGACTGTAAGAAGGCGTTTGACATAGTTCCACACAAGAGATTAGTGCAAAAGCTGTAGGACCAGGCAAGGAAAACTGGGAAGGCACAGCAATGAATAAGGGAATAACTGTCAGGAAGACAACAGCGAGTCATGATACGTGGCGAGGTGTCAGAGTGGGCGCCTGTAACGAGCGGGGTTCCACAGGTGTCAGTTATAGGACCGGTGCTGTTTCTGGTATTTGTGAACGACATGACGGAAGGAATAGACTCCGATGTTTCCCTTTTTGCAGATGATGTGAAGTTGATGAGGAGAATTCAATCGGACGAGGACCAGGCAGAACTACAAAGGGATCTGGACAGGCTGCAAGCCTGGTCCAGCAACTCGCTCCTGGAGCTCAACCCCACCAAGTGCAAAGCCATGAAGATTGGAGAAGGGCAAAGAAGACCACAGACGGAGTACAGTCTAGGGGGGCCAGAGACTACAAACCTCACTCAAGGAAAAGAATCTCGGAATGAGTATAACACCAGGCACATCTCCTGAGGCGCATATCAACCAAATATATGCTGCAGCATACGGGCGCCTATCAAACCTAAGAACAGCATGCCGACATCTTAATAAGGAGTCGTTCAGGACCCTGTACACTGTGTTCTTTAGGCCTATATTGGAGTATGCAGCACCAGTTTGGAACCCACACCTAGCCAAACACGTAAGGAAACTAGAGAAAGTGCAAAGGTTTGCAACAAGACTAGTCCCGGAGCTAAGGGGTATGTCCTACGAGAAGAGGTTAAGGGAAATCGACCTGACGACATTGGAGGACAGGAGAGATAGGGAGGACATGATAACGACATATGAAATAATGAGAGGAATCGACAAGGTGGACAGAGACCTGATGTTCCAGAGATGGGACACAGCAACAAGAGGTCACTTTTGGAAGTTGAAGATTCAGATGAATCACAGGGATGTTAGGAAGTATTTCTTCATTCACAGAGTTGTCAGGAAGTGAAATAGTCTGGGAAGTGATGTAGTGGAGGCAGGATCCATACATACCTGGAGTATTCCTGGAGAGGGTTTCGGGGGTCAATGCCCCCGGGGCCCGGTCCGTGACCAGGCCTAGGGAGTGGACCGATCCCGGAGGTATTGCAATACCGTAACGTTCCGCGGCAAAGATAGAGCAAGCCCAGCCCTTAGCCATTATCCAAAAAAAAACAGTTTAATATCGACGATCCCAAATGAGGATCATATCAGACATTAAGCTGATAAGAACCGATACTATAATTTGTTCTTAGCTCAAGAGAGCCGAGAAGCTTTAAGAATAGGTATGATAAAGCTCATGGAGCAGGAAGAGAGACCTAGTAGCGACCAGTGAAGAGGCGGAGCCAGGAGCTGTGACTCGACCCCTGGTACCACAACTAGGTGAGTACAACTAGGTGAGCATTGTGATAGTATTATATGTTACATCTCAGTGTGAGATAAGGTAATTATTAATTAAAAAAATGATACACAACAATTGATCACAGTATCAGTAGCGGAACCAGCCGCTGTTATAGTCAACCATGCTTTAACATATTAGAATGGAAGTATCTTGGCAGTAGATGAGCTACTGTTCTCAGTACTTCACATTCGCTTTGATGAGGAGCATGGAATATTACATTGTCTTCTTCTGGGCGGGCTCTCATGCTATCACAAAATTTGGGCATACTATTTCTATGGGATTCTAATCGCAGCTATTACTTGGCCAATCAAGAGGGTTGATCTGAAGTTGCTCTTGAAATACCGGTTCACTACTCTGGCCTAGTGAATAGGGCAGTTAACTTACGCAATTAGAAAGGGTATCTCTAAGTAATAACCAGCTATATATCCGCTATTTATCCTATCTATCTAATATAAATATATATATTTATATTTTTTTTTTAAATATAGGGAGGTACCACCTCTAGAACTGTCTTGGGGACCCTCATCCTCAGAGAAAAGAATAAACTTGCCTCAGGGAAAATTTAAAGTTCTCCCTGAAGCTGTTTGAAAATTTTCTCCTACCACCCCCTATATTTTCTATAAACTTTATTTAAAGACAAAATACATTTACAAGAATACAATAGGGAGTAAACCAACATAGATAACAACTCAAATACTTCGTCCAGCTCCCCGGCAGTGGGCCGCGTGCCCAGAATGCTGTAGGCATTTCCTCTCTGGATCGCAACACTGAGTCTCTGAAAGAAGAAGCTGGTCGTCCTGTGGTCCTTGGTTTCTATGATGAGTTTTTCACCCAGCTCTTTGAGAAATTTTAGAACACACTTGCCCCATGCTCCAAGGGTCTCCGACCCTATTGGGATGAAGTTATAGCAAGAGGGAAGGCCTTCATATTTGCGGGTCTTCTGGGTCTCCCTGTAACTGGCAGCTCCACCCCCTTCGGCTAAGGAGTGTGGCAGGTAGGTGTCTGCCAATGTGGCAGCACAGGTGTAGTCCCAAGCAATCTGCTTACCATCCTTCCAGGGTAGCATGGTGGCTCCATCAGGACGCTTTTGACTTCCATTAGACCTCTGCACTTGGGGTTCCCGTTGAGCTGGGCAACGGGCTGTGGCGAGGCTTCTCTTTATGATGTCGGTGACCTCCTCATGTCTAGCATACTTCCCTTCTAATGTGTGACACGAGACCATGAAGTCCGAATTGATCAGCCGTCGCCCTGCCGCAAATACACCTATGCTCGGTGAGTATTGGGGGAGCTAGGCGATGAGCAACACCAATACGAATGGCCTGTGGGTCGAGTCGAGTGCCCAGGGAGGAATTGGGAACAGCTAGAAGAAAATCTCCAGTGTGGATATATATATAAATCGCCAACACAATGCTCACCAACGCTTCAGGAAAGGACAAAGCTCGTCTCCTAGCGGTGAAGGCACCACACTGGAGATTTTCTTCTAGCTGTTCCCAATTCCTCTCTGGGCACTCGACTGACCACAGGCCATTCGGATTGGTGTTGCTCTTCGTCTAGCTCCTGATGATGTGTTGGTTACAATACGAAAGGCCTAGAGCTATCATTCTACTTCCCTTGTGGTTGTTTTGCGCATTATATATATATATATATATATATATATATATATATATATATATATATATATATATATATATATATATATATATATATATAGGTAATTACTACAATTGGTAAACAATGTTTGGTTGAGAATGAACAAGTGTGCCCACACTGTGTTGTAACAGGTGATCACTGATAAATAACTTGTCGAGTTCTGAACATAATGTGAGTCTGCTGTATTTTAGCTGACCACCTTTCATAAAGTATGAAAAAATAAATGAACGACAGTTATGGTTAGTTGAATATTCTCTCTATCGTTCTCTCTCTCTCTCTCTCTCTCTCTCTCTCTCTCTCTCTCTCTCTCTCTCTCTCTCTCTCTCTCTCTCTCTCTCTGATAAGGACGTACGATAGACAAATATGCAGAAAAAGAATATTTGTTAACTAGAAGTACTGCTATCCATTGAATTTTTCAATCCAGTACAAAGAACAAAAAACACAGTATATGTAGCGGGTGAGGTGGGTTGCTGCAGTGGGTAAGGTGGGTTGCTGCAGTGGGTAAGGTCGGTTGCTGCAGTGGGTGGAGGACAGAACCAGGTGTTACCTGAGCTTTGCCTGGGTATTATTTATTTGGCAAGTATTTAAGAAACCCTGATACTACCTGTGTCTTGGGTGTTGGTTTAAAATGTCTTTTGAGTAAACACTAGAACATATTTATTTGAAAACTTTTCTGTTTTGGGATCGTTTCTTTTAAAATCGCTCGTAGGTATCCATTGCCGGAGCCTAAGAAGATTCTTGGAGTTTCACGAGTTTTTTCACCCAGAAAAACGTACATACCTTCAGAAGTGAGGGGATTTTTTCATGAGTTGCTTATCTTTGCATATTTTGATAATGTTAAGAAGTCTTGTAGAAGACTATCAAGTTTTGCACTAGCAGGTACATTCCACATTGAACGATGGTGTTAACAATAGCGATGACCGCTTTGAAATAAGTCAGATTCCTTGATAACAATACTGTTATTTTCAAAGTTAATGATATGTTATGCGTGTTGCAATGTATGGTCCAGGCGGTGATATTATTTAAGGGTTTTATAGTATTAAGTTAAGAGTTCTTACTTTTATTTACAAGCTAAGAGCTGTTATCTACTTAAGCTCATTTGCAGCCTTCTGGGGCCAGCGATTTTATTTGGTCAACTGACTTGATTAGATCGATGTCACTATGCTGTACGAACACGTTCCAGACTAGAGTCAACCTAGGAATAATGATCTCAGATGGAGTGATATTCTTGTTATCCAGAGTGTAGCTGCTGTTTGCTGTCTGTCTTGTTTATAGAAATTCTGTTCTCTTTATCTACGATGTGGAGCCTTCCACATAACACTAAGGCCACCAACATCTGTTGAATGCTCTGCTGAAATTACAGATCTGTCCAGGCTGGGTCAGCGCGAATGACTAGTCTTCATAATAATAATAATAATAATAATAATCTTTATTTCTACAAGTACATGTACAAGGTATACAGACTTAACTGACACCAATGACATACTACTGTACAGAAAGCCCCCTTGTTATGTAGAGCATTTCAGGCAAATTTGGTCAATTTTATCTCAGGATGCGACCCACACTAGTCGACTAAAACCCAGGTACCTATTTTACTGATATGTGAACATGGACATCAGGTGTCTTAAGGAAACACGTCCTAATGTTTCCAACCTTACCGGGGATCGACCCCCGGACCTCAATGTGTGAGCTGAGTGCGCTAGCAATCTAGCTCTAAATCTGTCAAGAATTTATAGAGGAGGTGGGAAGAAGGCAATCCAAGAAAGTGGAGCATATTCAAGGTGTGAGCGCACTTGTGCCTCGTACAATCTTACAGCTGCTTCTTCCCCCTCTCTCTCTCTCTCTCTCTCTCTCTCTCTCTCTCTCTCTCTCTCTCTCTCTCTCTCTCTCTCTCTCTCTCTCTCTCTCTCTTTCCATCAACAAGTTGTATTTTCATTGATTTTGTTTGTGAAAACATGATGGTTGGCTACTGAATTCTAAACAAAAGAATGACAGTAAGAGATGATGCGTTATAGAAATCCTATAAAAATGAGACAATATCTGATACCTGTCTAGTAAAACTGACAAAGTGCACTAGAATACTGTTGCTATTCTTCTAGGAAAATATCTGATTACATTGAGTGACAATGAAGATAAACATGGAGAAGATCTAAGAAGACTCACTGACCCACACTAGGCAGCCACACTATAAGGCAAACATGGAGAAGAACTGAGAAGACTCACTGACCCACACTAGGCAGCCACTGACCCACACTAGGCAGCCACACTATAAGATAAACATGGAGAAGAACTGAGAAGACTCACTGACCCACACTAGGCAGCCACTGACCCACGCTAGGCACCCACGCTATAAGACAAACATGGAGAAGAACTGAGAAGACTCACTGACCCACACTAGGCAGCCACTGACCCACGCTAGGCACACACGCTATAAGACAAACATGGAGAAGCTCTGTGAAGACTCACAGGCAGCCACACCATAACCAATCCCACTCACATTCACACTCTTCCAACCCATTTCTAAAGCTACCTAAAATTAGCATCAATGGCATTTATTGGCAATGATATTTGACATTTAATCCCACATGACCGAATACTGCGGGAGTTAGACGTGAAGGACGAACTGTCAATTTGAATTTCATTTAGGTTAATGGCCCATCGAGAGCATAAACAGTAGTTTGAGGCTGGAATTCACCAGTATAGTTCAGTAACTTATGCCAAGTGAAGGTTGTTAGTGTTACTGACGCCATTACCTGAGTTGCACTGAAAAACAGGTCTGGCATATATATTAGTGAAATATTGTTGAATTTGAAAAGGACCTCTCAAGTATAGGCCAGTAGGCCTGAGCGTAGTGTTTCTCCATTCATATATTCTTAGGTATTATTAGACCACTCAGATCAATAAAATGGGAATTAAATTTTTAGCACTCAGAATATACGTTGAAAATAACAGTAACAGAACATTGTGTGTGTACGACTGGCATGAGGTGTGTTGTGAGAGTGGGAGGGGGAGAGAGAGAGGGGGAGAGAGGGAGGGGAGAGAAGGGGAGAGAGGGAGGGGGGAGAGGAGAGAACACTACCACCACCATTGTCAAACACCAATATATAACTACTATAAAAAGTATAACTACTTTAGACATTTCAACGTATAAAACAGGCAAATAAATGAGCACTGCAGTAGGTCTATGGGGTGTTTTTGCTTGAGGGAGGTGTTGGAGGGAGGGCGGGAGGTAAAGGTCAATATTAGTTATAATTATTTAACAATAAATTATTAATGATTAACATAATCATAATTGTCGAGAACGTTAATGTTTGTGTGTGGGGGGAGAGTACTAACCTGTGTGTACTCATCTGTAAGTGATTGCAGGGATCGAGTCACAGCTCCTGGTGCCGCCTCTTTGCTGGTATGTGCGTGTGTGTACTCAACTATTTCTACCCAAATATCTGTAGTTGCAGGAAAAAATGGCAGCTCTTGGCTACTAGGTGCACTCTTTCACTGCTCTAAGAGCCCTCTTCTTAAAGCTATATATTCGTCCTGCCTCCACTACATCACTCTCCATGTTGTTTCACTTCCTGACAACTCTAGTGCTGAAGAAATGACTCCTAACACCTCTGTGACTCATCTGAGTTTTCAACTTCTAGTTGTGACCTCTTGTTGCTGTGACCAATCTCTGAAACATTCTATCCCTACCTACCTTGTCAATTCCTCTCAGTATTTTATATGTTGTTATCATATCTCCCCTATCCTTCCTGTCCTCCAGTGTCATCATGTTGATTTTCCTTAACCTCTCCTCGTAGGACATACCTCTTAGCTCCAGTACTAGTCTTGTTGCAAAAATTTGCACTTTCTCTAATTTATTGACATGCTTGACCAGCTGTGGGTTCCAAACAGGTCCTGCATACTCTAATATGGGCCTGACGTAAATGGTATAGTGTCGTGAATTCCTCCTTACTCAGATGTCTAAACAGTATTCCGTGTGTGTGTGTGTGTGTGTGTGTTAGTTAGTTACTATTTTGTCCAAGGCACATGTCGATTAGATACTAAGCCTGTTGTGTGTGTGTACTCACCTAGTTGTACTCACCTAGTTGTGGTTGCAGGGGTCGAGTCAAAGCTCCTGGCCCCGCCTCTTCACTGGCCGCTACTGGGTCACTCTCCCTGCGCCATGAGCTTTATCATACCTCTGCTTAAAGCTATGTATAGAGCCTGCCTCCACTACATCGCTTCCTAAACTATTCCACTTCCCGACAACTCTGTGACTGAAGAAATACTTCCTAACATCTCTGTGATTCATCTGAGTCTTCAACTTCCATCTGTGTCCCCTTGTTGTTGTGTCCCATCTCTGGAACATTCTGTCTCTGTCCACTTTGTCAATTCCTCTCAGTATCTTATATGTTGTTATCATGTCTCCCCTATCTCTCCTGTCCTCCAGTGTCGTCAGGTCGATTTCCCTTAACCTCCCCTCGTAGGACATACCCCTTAGCTCCGGGACTAGTCTTGTTGCAAACCTTTGCACTTTCTCGAGCTTCTTCACATGCTTGGCTAGGTGTGGGTTCCAAACTGGTGCTGCATACTCCAATATGGGCCTAACGTACACAGTGTACAGGGTCCTGAACGATTCTTTATTAAGATGTCGGAATGCTGTTCTTAGGTTTGCTAGGCGCCCATATGCTGCAGCAGTTATTTGGTTGATGTGCGCCTCAGGAGATGTGTCTGGTGTGTGTGTGTGTGTGTGTGTGTGTGTGTGTGTGTGTGTGTGTGTCTGTATGTCTGTGTGTCTAAGTGTCTGTGTGTCTGTATGTCTGTGTGTCTGTGTCTGTATGTCTGTATGTCTGTGTCTGTATGTCTGTATGTATGTGTGTCTGTGACTGTGTGTCTGTGTCTGTATTTATGTGTGTCTGTGTATCTGTGTGTCTGAATGTGTGACTGTGTGTGTGTGTGAGTTTCTGTGTATCTGTATGTCTGTGTGTCTGTTAGTTACCATTTTGTCCATGGCCCTGCCTCTTCACTGATTGCTACCAGGTCCTCTCTCTCCCTGCTCCATGAGCTTTATCAAACCTCGTCTTAAAACAATGTATGGTTCCTGCCTCCACTACGTCACTTTCTAGGCTATTCCACTTCCTGACAACTCTATGACTGAAGAAATACTTCCTAACATCCCTTTGACTCATAGGAGTCTTCAACTTCCAATTGTGATCCCTTGTTTCTTTGTCCCATCTCTGGAACATCTTGTCTCTGTCCACCTTATCTATTCCTCGCAGTATTTTATATGTCGTTATCATGTCTCCCCTAACCCTCCTGTCCTCTAGTGTCGTCAAGCCGATTTCCCTTAACCTTTCTTCGTTGGACAATCCCCTTAGCTCTGGGACTAGTCTTGTTGCAAACCTCTGCACTTTCTCTAATTTCCTGACGTGCTTGACCAGGTGTGGGTTCCAAACTGGTGCTGCATACTCCATTATGGGCCTGACTTATATGGTGTGCAGAGTCTTGAACGATTCCTTAGTGAGGTATTGGAACGCTATTCTTAGGTTTACCAGCCGCCCGTATGCTGCAGCAGTTATCTGATTGATGTGTGCCTCAGGAGATATGCTCGGTATTATACACACCCCAAGATCTTTTTCCTTGAGTGAGGTTTGCAGTCTTTGGCCACCTAGAATATACTCTGTTTGCGGTCTTCTTTGCCCTTCCCCGATCTTCATGACTTTACATTTGGCAGGGTTAAATTCAAGGAGCCAGTTACTGGACCAGGCTTGTAGCCTGTCCAGGTCTCTTTGTAGTCCTGCCTGATCCTCGACTGATTTAATTCTTCTCATTAACTTCACATCATCTGCAAACAGGGACACTTCCGAGTCTATCCCTTCCGTTATGTCATTCACATATACCAAAAGCAGTACAGGTCCTAGGACTGACCCTTGTGGAACCCCACTCGTCACAGGTGCCCATTTTGACACCTCGTCACGTACCATGACTCGTTGTTGCCTCCCTGTCAGATATTCTCTGATCCATTGCAGTGCCTTTCCTGTTACGTGTGCCTGATCCTCTAGCTTTTGCATTAACCTCTTGTGAGGAACTGTGTCGAACGCCTTCTTGCAGTCCAAGAAAATGCAGTCTATCCACCCCTCTCTCTCGTGTCTTATGTGTCTGTATGTCTGTGTGTCTGAGTGTCCATGTGCCTGTGTGTCTGTATGTCTGCATGTCTGTATGTACTCACCTAATTGTGGTTGCAGGGGTCGAGACTCAGCTCCTGGCCCCGCCTCTTTGCTGTCCGCTACTGGGTCTCTGCTCTCCCTGCTCCATGAGCTTTATCATACCTTGTCTTAAAACTATGTATGGTTCCTGCCTCCACTATATCTTTCTCTAGACTATTCCACTTCCTGACTACTCTGTGGCTGAAGAAATGCTTCCTAACATCTCTTTGACTCATCTGAGTCTTCAGCTTCCAGTTGTGTCCCCTTGAATCTGTGTTTCCTCTCTGGAACATCCTGTCACTGTCTACCTTGTCAATTCTCCGCAGTATTTTGTATGTCGTTATCATGTCTCCTCCGACCCTTCTTTCATCCAGTGCTGTTAGTCCTATTTCCTCAACCTTTTTTCATAGGACAGACCCCTGAGTTGTGGAACTAACCTTGTCGCAAACCTTTGCACTTTCTCTAGTTTCTTATGTCTGTGTGTCTGTGTGTCTATATGTGTGACTGTGTGTGTGTGTGTGTGTGTGTGTGTGTGTACTCACCTAGTTGTGGTTGCAGGGGTAGATTCATAGCGTCTGGCCCGCCTCTTCACTCGCCGATACTGGGTCACTCTCCCTGCGCCATGTGCTTTATCATACCTCTTCTTAAAGCTATGAATGGATCCTGCCTCCACTACATCGCTTCCCAAACTATTCCACTTCCTTGTCAATTCCTCTCAGTATTTTATATGTCGTTATCATGTCTCCCCTATCTCTCCTGTCCTCCAGTGTCGTCAGGTCGATTTCCCTTAACCTCTCCTTGTAGGACATACCCATTAGCTCCGGGACTAGTCTTGTTGCAAACCTTTGCACTTTCTCTAGTTTCTTTACGTGCTTGGCTAGGTGTGTGTTCCAAACTAGTGCTGCATACTCCAATATGGGCCTAACGTACACAGTGTACAGGGTCCTGAACGATTCCTTATTAAGATGTCGGAATGCTGTTCTTAGGTTTGCTAGGCGCCCGTATGCTGCAGCTGTTATTTGGTTGATGTGCGCTCAGGAGATGTACCTGGTGTTATACTCACCCCAAGATCTTTTTTCTTGAGTGAGGTTTGTAGTCTCTGGCCCCCTAGACTGTACTCCGTTTGCGGTCTTCTTTGCCCTTTCCCAATCTTCATGACTTTGCACTTGGTGAGGTTGAACTCCAGGAGCCAATTGCTGGACCAAGCTTGCAGCCTGTCCAGATCCCTTTGTAGATCTGCCTGGTCCTCGTCCGATTGAATTCTTCTCATCAACTTCACATCATCTGCAAACAGGGACACTTCGGAGTCTATTCCTTCCGTCATGTCGTTCACAAATACCAGAAACAGCACCAGTCCTACGACTGACCCCTGTGGAACCCCCCTCGTCACAGGCGCCGACTCTGACACATCTCCACATACCATGACTCGCTGTTGTCTTCCTAACAGGTATTCCCTGATCCATTGGCGTGCCTTCCCTGTTATCCCTGCCTGGTCATCCAGCTTTTGCACTAATCTCTTGTGTGGAACTGTGTCAAACGCCTTCCTACAGTCCAAGAAAATGCAATCTACCCACCCATCTGTGTGCTCACCTAGGTGTACTCACCTAGCTGTGGTTGCAGAAGTCGAGTCATAGCTCCTGGCCCCGCCTCTTCACTGGCCGCTAATGGGTCACTCTCCCTGCGCCATGTGCTTTATCATACCTCTTCTTAAAGCTAGGAATGGAACCTGCCTCCACTACATCGCTTCCCAAACTATTCCACTTCCCGACCACTCTGTGACTGAAGAAATACTTCCTAACATCCCCGTGATTCATCTGAATCTTCAACTTCCAACTGTGTCCCCTTGTTGCTGTGTCCCATCTCTGGAACATTCTGTCTCTGTCCACCTTGTCAATTCCTCTCAGTATTTTATATGTCGTTATCATATCCCCCCTATCTCTTCTGTCCTCCAATGTCGGCAGGTCGATTTCTCTTAACCTCTCCTCGTAGGACATACCCCTTAGCTCCGGGACTAGTCTTGTTGCAAACCTTTGCACTTTCTCTAGCTTTTTTACGTGCTTGGCTTGATGTGGGTTCGAAACTGGTGCTGCATACTCAAGTATGGGCCTAACGTACACAGTGTACAGGGTCCTGAACGATTCTGTATTAAGATGTCGGAATGCTATTCTTAGGTTTGCTAGGCGCCCATATACTGCAGCAGTTATTTAGTTGATGTGCGCCTCAGGAGATGTGCCTGGTGTTATAGTCACCTCAAGATATTTTTCCTTGACTGAGGTTTGTAGTCTATGTCCCCCTAGACTGTACTCCGTCTGCAGTAATCTTTGATCTTCCCCAATCTTCATGACTTTGCACTTGGTGGGGTTGAACTCCAGGAGCCAATTACTAGACCAGGCTTGTAAACTGCCCAGGTCCCTTTGTAGTTCTGCCTGGTCTTCGTCCGATTGAATTATTCTCATCAACTTCATATCATCTGCAAACAGGGACACTTTGGAGTCTATTACTTCCGTCATGTCGTTCACAAATACCAGAAACAGCACCGGTTCTAGGACTGACCCCTGTGGAACCCCACTCGTCACCGGCGCCCACTCTGACACCTCGCTACGTACCATGACTCGCTGCTGTCTTCCTGACAGGTATTCCCTGATCCACTGAAGTGCCTTCCCTATTATCCCTGCCTGGTCCTCCAGCGTTTGCACTAATCTCTTGTGTGGAACTTTGTCAAACGCCTTCTTACAGTCCAAGAATATGCAATCTACCCACCCCTCTCGCTCTCTTGTCTTACTGCTGTCACCCTGTCGTAGAACTCCAGTAGGTTTGTGACACAGGATTTCCCGTCCCTGAAACCGTGTTGGCCGTCGTTGATAAGCTCATTCCTTTTTAAGTGCTCCACCACTCTTTTCCTGATGATCTTCTCCATGACCTTGCATAATATACATGTCAGTGACACTGGTCTGTGGCTTAATGCTTCGTGTCTGTCTCCTTTTTTAAGAATTGTGACTACATTTGCTGTCTTACATACCTCAGGTAGTCTCTCTGTCTCGATAAATGTGTTGAAAATTGTTGTTAATGGTCGATAGAAGTGTTGGAGATTGTTGCTAGGGGTACACAGAGCGCCTCTGCTCCCTCTCTCAGGATCCTTGTAGAGATGTGATCCGGCCCCATCACCTTTGAGGTATCTAGCTTGCTTAGCAGCCTCTTCACTTTTTCCTCGGTTGTATTTATTGTGTCCAAAATTTGATGGTGTTCCCCACCTCTCCGTCTTCCTGGAGTCCGTTCTGTCTCCTCTGTGAATACATCTTTGAATCTTATGTTGAGCTCCTCACATACTTCTTGGTCGTTTCTTATGATCTTCCCTCCTTCTTTCCTCAGCATGATTACCTGGTCCTTGACAGTTGTTTTCCTCCTAATGTGGCTGTAAAACTTCTTCGGGTCAGATTTGGCTTTCTCTGCAATGTCATTTTCTGGCTCTGCCACTGCTTTCCTTATTATCCTGGGTCATTTGCCTTCTATAATTCTCCCATTCTCTAGCACACTTGGTTTTGGCCTCACTACACCTTTGGGTGAACCAAGGGCTCATCCTGACCTCGTTATTTCTGTTACCCTTGGGTACAAACCTCTTCTCTGCTTCCTTGCATATTGTTGTAACATTTTCCATCATCTCATTTACTGATCTCTCTGCAAGTTTTCTTTCCCACTGAATCTCGTGCAGGAAATTCCTCATGCCTGTGTAGTCCCCTCTCTTATAGTTTGGCTTCATTCGCATTGCTTCTCTCTCCACTAACTCTAATATGTATTCGAAGTTCAGAACCACGTGGTCACTGGCCCCGGGTGTCTTTCGATATCTGCACTATTCATGGTGAATACTTGGTCCAGTCTTGCTTGTTCGTCCTCTCCTCTCTCTCTCTTTGGTAGTACATGAGGTTTTCCAGTGCCACTTCCATCATCTTATCACTTCATGTTTCTGGGCCCCCATGTGGCTCCAGATTTTCCCAGTCAATTTCTTTGGGATTTAAGTCTCCCACAATAAGTATCTTTGCCCTGCTACTTCAAGCAGAGTATCAACCATCGCTCTTTTACCTCGTCATATTCTTGCCTTGGCCTCTTGCTGTTCTGTAGTGGATTACACATCTCTGTATGTGGGTGAATAAGGTTTAATTGTACGTGGCACAGGTTTCTATTATGTGATGACGGGTTCTTTGTTTACGTGTTGATTATATATTACGTAATTGCTTTGTTATGTTGTATGCCTGTTGGCGCTCTATTTATTGTATATGTATTGTATATGTATTCCTCCAGATTGAAGTGTTCCTATTACGTAATCTCCTGCTTCTCCTCTGTCTCCTCTCTCTAGCCCCGTAAAATCCCATTGGTTTTTGATGAGTGCCACTCCTCCACCCCATTGTTCTGTATGTGTGTGTGTGTGTATCTTTGTTCGTTTTCTTATTTAGCAAAGCTGGGTACATCCACAGTGTGTTGCTGCAGGTTCATATCTGTGTGTCTATGAGGTAGGAGATAAGGGTGCTGAGCAGACTTATTAAACCCCTTGACACAGTAAGTTGATCTGGTATTCCTGAAGGGTCTTCCGGGGGTTCAATGTCTCCGCGGCCAGGTCCATGACCAGTTCTCGTGGTGGATCAGGGCCTTATCAACCAGGGTGTTACTGCTAGTCGCACGCAAACCGACGTACGAACCACATGCCGGCTAGTCAGGTAATGACTTAAGATGCCCAGCTCCCTCTTGAAGACATCGAGGGTCTATTGGCAACATCCCCTTATGTATGCTGGTAGGTAGTTGAACAATCCTGGAGCATCTGACATTTATTGTCTTGTCTCTTAGCGTATTCATGCGTCTCTGCTTTTCATTGGGGGGATGTTGCACCGGCTGCTGACTCTTTTGCCTTCGTAGGGAGAGATTTCGGTGTGCAGATTTGGGACTAGACCCTCTAAGATTTCCCAAGTTCTCTGTATATTCTCCAGGTCTGCAATTTCGCCTACCTTGAAAGGGTACATTCTTGTATAGCAATATTCCAGCCTAGAGAGAATACGCGTTTTGAAGAGAATCATCAGTGTCTTGGCATCCCATGTTTTGAAGGTTCCCACCCATCCTATCATTATCCTTCCAGGTTATGGTGGTTGAATATTTTATTTCATTATAGTAGGTTGGTAGACAGCAACCACCCAGGGAGGTACTACCGTCCTGCCAGGTGACTGTGAAACAGAAACCTGAAACTGTTTTACATGATGGTAGGATTGCTGGTGTCTTTTTTCTGTCTCATAAACATGCAAGATTTCAGGTACGTCTTGCTACTTCTACTTACACTTAGGTCACACTACACATTCATGTACACGTTTATGTATACACACTCATCTGAGTTTTCTTTGATTTTATCTTAATAGTTCTTGTTCTTATTGCTTTTCCCTTTCATATCCATGGGGAAGTGGAATAAGAATTTTTCCTCCGTAAGCCATGTGTGTTGTAAAAGTCAACTAAAATGCCGGGAACAATGGGCTAGTAACCCCTTTTCCTGTATAGCTTACTAAAAAGAAGAAGAAGAAAACCGTCAAAGTGGGATGTTTGAATGTGCGTGGATGTTGTGCGAATGATAAGAAAGAGATGATTGTAGATGTTATGAATGAAAAGAAGCTGGATGTCCTGGCTTTAAGTGAGACAAAGCTGAAGGGGGTAGGAGAGTTTCAGTGGGGAGAAATAAATGGGATTAGATCAGGGGTTTCAAATAGAGTTAGAGCTAAAGAAGGAGTGGCAATAATGTTGAATAATCAGTTATGGCAGGTAAAGAAGGAATATAAATGTATAAATTCAAGGATTATGTGGAGTAAAATAAAGGTTGGATGTGAAAAGTGGGTTATAGTAAGTGTTTATGCACCTGGAGAAGAGAGAAGTGTAGAAGAGAGAGAGAGATTTTGGGAAATGTTGAGTGAGTGTGTGGGAGTTTTGAACCAAGTGAGAGAGTAATTGTGGTTGGGGATCTTAATGCTAAAGTGGGTAAAAATGTTGTGGATGGAGTAGTAGGTAAATTTGGGGTGCCAGGGTAAATGTAAATGGGGAGCCATTAATTGAGCTATGTGTAGAAAGAGGTTTGGTAATAAGTAATACATATTTTATGAAAAAGAGGATAAATAAATATACAAGGTATGATATAGCACGTAAGGAAAGTAGTTTGTTGGATTATGTATTGGTGGATAAAAGGTTGATGAGTAGGCTTCAGGATGTACATGTTTATAGAGGGGCAACGGATATATCAGATCATTATTTGGTTGTAGCTACAGTTAGAGTAAAAGGTAGATGGGACAAAAGGAAAATGGCAACAGCAAGTAAGAGAGAGGTAAAAGTGTATAAACTAAGGGAGGAAGAAGTTAGGGTGAGATATAAGCAACTATTGGCAGAAAGGTGGGCTAGTGCAAGTAGGAGTAGTGGGGGTTGAAGAGAGTTGGGATAGTTTTAAAAATGCAGTATTAGAATGTGGGGCAGACGTTTGTGGTTATAGGAGGGTGGGTGCAGGAGGAAAGAGGAGTGAGTGGTGGAATGAAGAAGTAAAGGGTGTGATAAAAGAGAAAAAGGTAGCTTATGAGAGGTTTTTACAAAACAGAAGTGTTAGTAGAAGAGCAGAGTATATGGAGAGTAAAAGAAAGGTGAAGAGTGGTGAGAGAGTGCAAAAGAAGAGCGGATGAAAGAATGGGAGAGGATCTGTCAAGAAATTTTGCTGAAAACAAGAAAAAATTTTGGAGTGAGATAAACAAGGTAAGAAAGCCTAGGGAACGAATGGATTTGTCAGTTAAAAACAGAGTAGGGGAGTTAGTAGATGGGGAGCTGGAGGTATTGGGTAGATGGCGGGAATATTTTGAGGAACTTTTAAATGTCGATGAAAAGAGGGAGGCGGTAATTTCATGTACTGGCCAGGGAGGTACAACATCGTTTAGGAGTGAAGAAGAGCAGGATGTGAGTGTGGGGAGGTGCGTGAGGCATTACGTAGAATGAAAGGGGGTAAATCAGCAGGAATTGACGGAATCATGACAGAAATGTTAAAAGCAGGGGGGGATATAGTGCTGGAGTGGTTGGTATTTTTGTTTAATAAATGTATGAAAGAGGGTAAGGTACCTAGGGATTGGCAGCGAGCATGTATAGTTCCTTTATATAAAGGGAAGGGGATAAAAGAGAGTGTAAAAAATTTTAGGGAATAAGTTTACTGAGTATACCAGGTAAAGTGTATGGCAGGGTTATTATTGAAAGAATTAGAGGTAAGACAGAGAGTAGGATTGCAGATGAGCAAGGAGGCTTTAGAGTGGGTAGGGGATGTGTAGATCAAGTGTTTACAGTGAAGCATATATGTGAACAGTATTTAGATAAAGGTAGAGAAGTTTTTATTGCATTTATGGATTTAGAAAAGGCATATGATAGAGTGGATAGGGAGCAATGTGGCAAATGTTGCAAGTGTATGGAATAGGTAGTAAGTTACTGAAGGCTGTAAAGAGTTTTTATGAGGATAGTGTGGCTCAGGTTAGGGTGTGTAGGAGAGAGGGAGATTACTTCCCGGTAAAAGTAGGTCTTAGACAGGGTTGTGTAATGTCACCATGGTTGTTTAATATATTTATAGATGGGGTTGTAAAAGAAGTAAATGCTAGGGTGTTGGGGAGAGGGTGGGATTAAATTATGGAGAATTAAATGCAAAATGGGAGTTGACACAGTTACTTTTTGCTGATGATACTGTGCTTATGGGAGATTCTAAAGAAAAGTTGCAAGGTTAGTGGACGAGTTTGGGAGAGTGTGTAAAGGTAGAAAGTTAAAAGTGAACATAGATAAGAGTAAGGTGATGAGGGTATCAAACGATTTAAATAAAGAAAAATTGGATATCACATTGAGAGAGGGATTATGGAAGAAGTAAATGTTTTCAGATATTTGGGAGTTGATGTGTCAGCAGATGGGTTTATGAAGGATGAGGTTAACCATAGAATTGATGAAGGAAAAAAGGTGAGTGGTGCATTGAGGTATCTGTGGAGACAAAAAACGTTATCCATGGAGGCAAAGAAGGGAATGTACGAAAGTATAGTGGTACCAACACTCTTATATGGGTGTGAAGCATGGGTTGCGAATGCTGCAGCGAGGAGGAGGCTGGAGGCAGTGGAGATGTCCTGTCTAAGGGCAATGTGTGGTGTAAATATTATGCAGAAAATTCGGAATGTGGAAATTAGGAGAAGGTGTGGAGTTACTAAAAGTATTTGTCAGAGGGCTGAAGAGGGGTTGTTGAGGTGGTTTTGTCATTTAGAGAGAATGGATCAAAGTAGAATGACTTGGAGAGCGTATAAATCTGTAGGGGAAGGAAGGCGGGGTAGGGGTCGTCCTAGAAAAGGTTGGAGGGAAGGGGTAAAGGAGGTTTTGTGGGCGAGGGGCTTGGACTTCCAGCAAGCATGTGTGAGCGTGTTAGATAGGAGTGAATGGAGACGAATGGTTTTGGGACATGACGATCTGTTGGAGTGTGAGCAGGGTAACATTGTGTGAAGGGATTCAGGGAAACCAGTTAATTGATTTAGTTGGACTTGAGTCCTGGAAATGGGAAGTACAATGCCTGCACTTTAAAGGAGGGGTCTGAGATAGTGACAGCTGGGAGGGACTTTTCTCAGCTGTAGTATCTGAGCTCCTCTGCAAAGACAGTGATTATGTATGAGTGTGGTGAAAGTGTTGAATGATGATGAAAGTTTTTTCTTTTTGGGGATTTTCTTTCTTTTTGGGTCACCCTGCCTCGGTGGGAGACGGCCGACTTGTTGAAAAAAAAAAAAAAATGTTTTATATTAATGAGAAATAATATAGCCTTGGAGAAAACATTAAAAATAACTTACATGTGAAAGTAATAACTTCCCAGTTTATTTATAAGGGAATACAAGTGCTGATGCGCTTTCAAATAATTTCTTCAAAATCACACCGATGCCTCCTTCCATCTCTGACCACTTTTTTAAAATGGGCACGATGAGAAAGAGAAAGAAGAGGCTGGGAGGGAAGGTGGGGGGAAGAGTAGAAGGCCTGGATATTAGTCTATGGTGAGGGAAGGTGGGGGGAAGAGTAGAAGCCCTGGATGTTAGTCTATAGTGAGGGAAGGTGGGGGAATAGTAGAAGGCCTGTATGTTAGTCTCTAGTGAGATAAGATGTACTGGAGGCAGGTTTGTTGATATTAACTCTGAGGGTTAGTATCGACTTTGTCTGACTTTTTTGGATTATCCTGGGTTCACTACACATATGCTGCTATGTATGATAATCTATGTAACTGTATTTGTGTATACCTGAATAAGCTTACTTATGGCTTTATTGGTGCAGCTTCTTTCCATTATGGTCTATCTTATTTCCATTATGATTTATGTTATTTCTATTAAAGTTTATTTTATTTCCTTTATGGTCAATTTTACTTCCACTACGGTTTTTTAATACTCTTGTCCAAAATGGGACCCACAATAGCTGACTAACAGTAATTATTTCTAGGCAAAAAGGCTCACCAGGTGTAATAAAACATACCCCATGTGCCACCCGTGCCAGGAATTGATCTTCGTTACTTAGCAGGATGTGGCCGCTACCACCAGCACCTATCCCAGGAGCTGTGGGACAACCCCAGAGAGTCCCATCAAAGATAAAAGAGTGAATGGAGACGGGGGAGAGTGAAGATGGATGGAAGGGACAACTATGAGGGAGAAAATGGGAAAAAATGGGAGAGGAAAACCTGAGAGAATGGAGTTAGAAAGTAAATTCACACAAACTTATAAGTGAGTTTACGTGAGATGTGAAAATTTGTTTATGCAATAAATCTACGAAAAACAATCTGAACATAACGAAATGAAACCTAATATCATTGGAGGAGAGACGAAATATAGAGAACTTGATAACAGTATACAAAATACTCAGGAAAATTGATTAGTAGAGAGGGATAAACTATTTGAGAGACGGAAAACGAGACCTCTGGAACGCAGCAGCAAGTTCAAGACACAGATGAGTCACAGGGATGTTACTGAGTGTTTCTTCAGTCTGAGGGTGTTCGGGAAGTGGAATGATCTTTGAGAAGAAATGGTGGAGGCAGGAATAATACAAAGTTTCAAGAACAGGTACGATAAGGTCCACGAGGCAACGAGTGAGTGAATGTGGAGGGTAGCAAGTTAAGAGGCAGAGGCCAGGATCTGAGCACTGACCCCTGCAACATAGGTGAGCGTAACAAAAAAGGCACAATACCGTGGCTGGAACAATACACACACAACCCGCACATATAAAGAGAGAGCTTACGACGACGTTTCGGCCGACTTGACCATTTACAAAGTCACACTAACACACAGAGACAGAGGAAGGGATTTATAGGCAGGCAGACAGGGAGGGTACAAGAGAGTGGGGAAATGTAGGAGTAGTGGTAGTAGTGGTAGTAGTAAAGGTAGTAGTAAAGGTAGTAGAGTAGACAGTCATATGGGAAGGAGCACTGCTATGAGGCTAGCGGCCGCAAGGGGGTACGAGAGGGAAGAAAAGCGAAAAATGAAGGAAAATACAAGGCAAAAGAAAGAACAGAAAGAAAGGAAAACCCAAGGAGAAAAAAGGAGAAGGGGGAAGATAAGACAGGGAAGGAATCAGGTTAAGTCACGGGTGTTCTGAAGTTTAGAGCATTTAACAATGTAATGAGAGAGGAAAGCATCAACAGAGACAAAGCGGGCCGCTAGCCTCATAGCAGTGCTCCTTCCCATATGACTGTCTACTCTACTACCTTTACTACTACCTTTACTACTACCACTACTACCACTACTCCTACATTTCCCCACTCTCTTGTACCCTCCCCTGTCTGCCTGCCTATAAATACCCTTCCTCTGTCTCTGTGTGTTAGTGTGACTTTGTAAATGGTCCAAGTCGGGCCGAAACGTCGTCGTAAGCTCCTCTCTTTTATATGTGCGGGTTGTGTGTGTATAGGTGAGCGTGCTCGCGCATACACACACACACACATACATACAACAGGCCTAGTGTCTAATCGACATGTGCCTAGGACAAAATGGTAACTAAGTAACTAACACAAACACAGTACTAGAAATCTTCAAGTACCAACACGTTAAGGACACAACCAGAGAGAGGAGACGATGAACCAACAAGGCTAGACCTTGTATTCCCCTTGAGTAGTTCAGACATAGAAGACATCACACATGAAAGGCCCCTAGGCGAAAGTGATCACTTGGTCTTGAGTTTCAAATACATAGTGGAGTTAACAATGGAGCGTGAAGCAGCACGAGAAAGATGGCAGGAGGCAAACTTATAAAAAAGAAAAAACACAAGTATGAGACAATTCCTACATGAGGTGCAGTGGGTAAGCGGGCTACATGGAAACACAGTAAACGAAATGATGGAACACGTGACCACAAAGTGCAGGGAGGCAGTAGAGAAGGGCGTACCAAAGAGCAAGAGAAACAACGGGAAGACCAGAGTGAGCCCATGGTTTACCAGGAGGTGCGGAGAGGCCAAAGCAAAGTGCATAATAGTATGAAATATGTATAGAAAGCAAAAGACCCATGAAAAGAGGGTGCCGAGTCGAAGAGCCAGAAATAAATATGCATGGATAAGGAGAGAATTCCAGGGCCAATACGAGAAGGCCATAGCATCAAAAGCTAAATCTGGCCCAAAGTTGTAATACAGCCACATCAGGAGGAAAACAACAGTCAAGGATCAAGTAATCAGGTTGAGGAAGGAAGGAGGGAGCTCACAGAGAACGACCAGGAAGTATGTGAAGAGCTCAGCTCAAGATTCACTGTGGAAACAGAGAATCTCCCAGAAAAACCAAGTGGAAGGGTGCACCAGCAAGTACTGGACACATTGGACACAACCAAGGTTGAGGTAAAGAAACTGCTTGGGAAACTAGATACCTCTAATGAAGTGGGCCCAGATAATATCTCTCCTTGGGTCCTGAGAGAGGGAGCAGATGCACTGTGTGTGCCTCCAACAACAATCTTCAGTAAATCTATCGAAACAGGCAACTGCCTGAGGTGTAGAAGACAGCAAGTGTAGTCTTGATTTTTAAGAAAGCAGACAGATAGACTGGACTAAACTACAGGTCAGTGTCCCTGACATGTATTGTGTATAAAGGTATTGAGAAGATTATCAGGAAAAGAGTGGTGGAGCCCCTAGAACGGAATGGACTAATCCATGACAACAAATACGGCTTCAGGGAAGGGAAATCCTGCATCACGAACCTATTGGAGTTCTACGACAAGGTAACAGAAGTAAGACAGGAGATAGAGAGAGAGAGAGAGAGAGAGGGGTGAGGGGTGGGGATTATGGGTAGACTGCATCTTCTTGGACTGTAAGAAGGCTTTCGACAGAGTTCCACACAAGAGACTGGTTGAAAAACTAGAGGAACAGCCAGGAATAGGAGGGATAGTACTGCAGTGGATCAGGGAATAACTGACAGGAAGGAAACAACGTGTGTCGGTCCCAGACGAGGTATCAGAGTGGGTGCATCTGTCTAATGGTGTTCCACAAGGGTCAGTCCTAGGTCCAGTGTTGTTTTTGTATATGTGAATGATATGACGGAAGGGATAGAGTCAGAGGTGTCCCTGTTTGTAGACGATGTGAAATTAATGCGGAGAATACAAACAGAAGAGGATAAGGTAAGTCTGCAAATGGCTCCTGGAGTTTAACCCCAGCAAGTGCAAAATTATGAAGATTAGAGTACGACAAAGGAGACCGCAGACAGAGTACAGCCTAAGAGGAAAATGACCTTGGGGTAAGCATCATACCGAGCATATCTACTGAGGTGCACATCAGCCAAATAACTGCTACAGCATACGGACACCTAAAAAACTGTACACCGTGTATGTCAGAACCATATTGGACTATGCTGCAGCAGCATGGAACCCACACCTGGTCAAACACGTCAAGAAATTAGAGAAAGTGCAAAGGTTTGCAACAAGACTAGTCCCAGAACTGATGGGTTTGTCCTACGAGGAGAGGTTAAAGGAACACAATTTGACAACACTAGAAGACAGGAGGGATAGGGGACATGATAACAATATATAATATACAGAGAAGAATTGACAGGGTGGAGAGGGAGAGAATGTTTCAGAGATGTGACACAGCAACAAGGGGTCACAACTGGAAGTTGAAAACTCAGATGAATCATCGGGATCTTGCGAAGTATTTCTTCACCCTTAGAGTTGTCAGGAAGTGGAATGATCTGGAAAGTGATGTAGGGAAGGCGGGATCCATACATAGCTTTAACAAAAAGGTATGATACAGCTCATAGAGCAGGGAGTGGCCGGTGAAGAGGCGGAGCCAGGAGCTATGACTCGACCCCTGCAACCACAATTTGGTGAGTAGGTGAGTACACACACACACACACACACACACACACACACACATACAAGGGAGGCCCAACGACAATACGAAAAGGACATTGCAGCTAAGCCAAATCTGACCCGAAGCTGTTGTACAGCCACATCAGGAGGAAAACAAAAGTCAAGAACCAGGTAATCAGGCTGAGGAAGGAAAGGGGGGGGGGAGAAGATCACAAGAAACGACCGAGAAGTATGTAAAGAGCTCAACATAAGATTTAAAGAAGTGTCCACAGAGGAGACAGAAGGGACTACGGAAAGACAGAGAGGTGGGGTACACCATCAAGTGTTGGACACAATACATACAACCGAGGAAGAAGTGAAGAGGCTGCTAAGCGAGTTAAATACCTCAAAGGCGATGGGGTCGGATAACATATCTCCATGGCTCCTGAGAGAAGGAGTAGAGGTGCTATGTGTACCATTAACAACAATTTTCAACACATTTATCGAGACAGAGCGACTACCTGAGGTAAGGAAGACAGCAAATGGAGTCCCAATTTTTAAAAAAAGGAGACATACATGAGGCACTAAACTACAGAGCAGTGTCACTAACATGCATAGTATGCAAAGTCAAAGAGAAGATTATCAGAAGAGTGGTGGAGCACCTAGAAAGGAATGGTTTCAGGGACGGGAAATCCTGTCACAAACCTACTGGAGTTCTATGACAGGTTGACAGCAGTGAGACAAAAGAGAGAGGTGGATAGACTGCGTTTTCTTGGACTTTAAGAAGGCGTTTGACACAGTTGGAAGAACAGCTGGAAGAACAGGCAGGTATAACAGAGAAGGTACTGCAATGGATCAGGGTATACCTGTCTGGAAGACATCAGCGAGTCATGGTACATGACGAGGTGTCAAGTGAGCGCCTGTGACGACATAATGGAAGGAATAGACGCAGAAGTGTCCCTGTTTGCAGATGATGTGAAGTTAATAAGAATTCACTATGACGAATACCAGGCAGAACTACAAAGGGATCTGGACAGGCTACAGGCCTGGTCCGGAAACTGGCTCCTGGCGTTCAACCCCACCAAGTGCAAAGTCATGAAAACTGGGGATGGGCAAAGAAGACCGCAAACTAGAGTCTAGGGGGCCAGAGACTATAAACCTCATTCAAGGAAAAGGATCTTTGGGTGAGTATAACACCTGGCACATCAACCAAATAACTGTTGCAGCATATGGACGCCTAGCAAACATAAGAATAGCATTCCGACATCTCAATAAGGAATCGTTCAGGACCCTGTACAATGTGTATGCCAGACCAATATTGGAGTATGCAGCACCAATTTGGAACCCACACTTAGCCAAGCATGTAAGGAAATTAGAGAAAGTGCAAAGGTTTGCAACACGACTAGTCTCAGAGCTAAGGGGCATGTCCTACAAGGAGAGGTTAGGGAAATCGACCTGACGACACTGGAGGACAGGAGAGATACGGGGGATATGATAACGACATATAAAATACTGAGAGGAATTGACAAGGTGGACAGAGACAGGATGTTCCAGAGATGGGACAGAGACAGGATGTTCCAGAGATGGGACAGAGACAGGATGTTCCAGAGATGGGACAGAGACAGGATGTTCCAGAGATGGGACACAGCAACAAGAAGTCACAATTGGAAGTTGAAGATTCAGATGAATCACAGGGATGTTAGGAAGTATTTATTCAGTCACAGAGTTGTCAGGAAGTGGAATAGTCTTGGAAGTGATGTAGTGGAGGCAGGATCCATACATAGCTTTAGGAAGAGGTATGATAAAGCTCATAGAGCAGGAAGAGTGACCTAGTAGTGAGCAGAGAAGAGGCGGGGCCAGGAGTTGTGACTCGACCCCTGCAACCACAACTAGGTGAGTACAACTAGATGAGTACATGCATACACTCAACCACACACAGACACATGATGTAACACTTCTACACTCCCGCTAAGCATCCCCCCAAATATATGTACGAAGAGACAAGAGTACCGGAGATGGCTGGGATGATAAGGAAGCACTGACAGAAAGGATCAAGAGCACAATGCAGTGAAAGTGGGAACTAAGTGAATTTTGCAACTCAATGGAGATGTCTACAATGATCAAGAAGAGAGAGTTAAAGTTGATGCTGCTGAGGCAAAGGTGCAGAGCCTGGTGAATGAACTGGAAGTGCTAAAGTGAAATATAAAGGTGAGGACTGATGGGAGGAAGGTGCTGGGTACAGGAATATCAGTAGAGAGTGAGGGGACTGAAGGAGGGAAAGGAGTAATGAAGATCCTTGAGGAAATTATATCAGACCACTGGGACGTCTGGGAAACGATAAGGGAAATAACCAAGGAAATACTTAAATTGAATCCAAAGATATGGCGGGAAATGAATTGGGAAGATCAGAGGGACAGGAAGAGGCCACTTATTATTCATGGATTCCATGAGGCAGAAGGGAAGACCCATGATGTAAAAAGACAGAAGGCGGCAAAGAGAATGAGACCATCATCGTTGTAACAGAGGGGGACATGAACCAGAAGACAAATTTACAGATCTTTTGGCGCTACTCAAGTGACAAGAACCACCCAATCAAATTGATATTCAAAACAGAAATGGAATGAAACAAGATCCTGCAGAGGAAACCACTGTTAAAAAATTCCCCAAAATGCAGCGAGTGTACTTACTGTGACAGAGCACAAAAAGAACAGGAACAACTGAGAGAGTAAGAAGGCGACAGAGGCAAGAAGGGGAGACAGAGCAGGTACCGACAGACAGGGAAGTGCAGCCTCGGGGGAACAACAAACATAACTGCCCACAGAACCATCCACAGCATCCCCCCATCTCCTACCAACCCACACCAACCAAACACAACAGCAAGAAGCAAACCGCACTCGACACCCACAGTCCCAACCCCCAGCACTAACACCACCATAACACCAACCTACCATAATATTCAGCCCTGTCTACCACACCTGTACCAACCCCTCCCACCCCCCTGAATACAATTTTCAAAAAAGAAGCTGAAGGTATGGTAAACCAACACGGACGGAATAACAAATAAGAGTGACGAGTGGCAAGAAAGAATAAACTGTGGCATTCCCAGACCTCATTGCACTCACAGAGAAAAAGCTTATCATGGAGATAATAGATGTGATCTTCCCATCTGATTATCAGATCTTGAGGAAAGACATGGAAAACAGAGGGAGGAAGAGATGCACTGCTTATCAAAAACCAATGGAGTTTTGCGATGGGAGGATTAGTCAGAGGTGAATCAGCTGGCTACAGGGGCCCAAAAGTGATAGTCGTGACGTACAACTCGCCACCGAACAGCAGGAGATCAAGACAAAAATTCGATGAGAGTAACATACCATTGGTGACCACACTAGGTGGCCAGAAGGATCCAAATAAGCAAGGCAAAGTTACACATCATGGGGGATTTCAACTACAAGGAGATAGACTGAGGTAACTTTGGAGTCACATGGGGGACCGAAGACGTGGAGAGCCAAGATTGTGAAAGCTGTGCTGGAAAGCTTAATGTACCAACATGTTAGGGACACATCCAGAGAAAGAAGAGATGATGACCAAAAAGGCTGGACTTCGTATTCACCATCAACAATTTAGAAAAAGGAAAAACACACAAAACGCTCCTCAGTGCTAGGAATCATATGATCCTAAGTTCTATACATAGAAGAGTTAACAATAAAGGGCGATGCAGCACGCGAAGGACTGGAGAAACCAAGCTTCAGAATAGGGAACTACACAGGTACGAAGGTAATTCCTGCAAGAGGTGCAGTGTGTAAGAGAGCTAGAGGGAATGACAGTAAACAAAATGATGGAACACATGATTGCAAAGTGCATTGAGGCAGAAGAAATGTGTCCAGGGGCAACAGTAACAAATGGAAGACCAGAGTGAGCCCATGGTTTAACCGTAGGAGTGGAGAGGCCAAAGCATGTGTGCTAGTGCATGGAAAAAGTACAGACGGCAAAGGATCCAGGAAACCAGAATTGAGCCGAAGGGCCAGAAATAAAAATACATGGATAAGGAGAGAGGCCCAGTAGCATTATGAGAATGTTACAGCATCAAAACCCAAATATGACCCAACGTTGTTTTACAGCCACATTAGAAGGAAAACAACAGTCAAGAACCAGGTGATCAGGCTGAGGAAGGAGGGGAGCTGACACAGAGCAACCAGGAAATATGTAAGAAGCTCAACTCAAGATTCAGGGAGGTATTCACAATGGAGACAGAGAGGCTTCCAGCAAACCGAGAGACTAGCGTGCACTAGCAAGTAATGGACACACTTCACACAATCGAGGAGGTGAAGAAACTGCTAGGTGAGCTAGATACCTCGAAGGCGGTGGACCCAGATAACATCTGTACGTGGGTCCTGAGAGAGGGATCAGATGTGCCACGTAATTAAAACAGGGCAACTGCCTGAGGTGTGGAAGAGAGCAAACGTAGTCCCAATTTTTAAGAAAGGAGACAGATAAGCAGCACAAAACTGCAGACCTCTGTCGCTAACATTATAGTATGTAAAGTAATGGGTAAACATTATCCGGTGAAGAGTGTAATGGGCTCTTACATGGCAACCAGCATGGCTTAAGCGAAGGAAAATCCTGCATCACAAACCAACTGGAGTTCTACGACAAGACAACAGAAGTAAGACAAGAGAGAGGCTTGGGTAGACTGCATTTTCTTGGACTGTAATAAGGCTTTCTTTACAACACCATACAAGAGACTGGTTGAAAAGCTAGACGAGCAGGCAGGAATAGCAGGGTGAGTACAATGAATCAGGGAATATCTAATAGGATGAGGTGTTAGAGTAGGTGCATGTGTCGAGTGGGATTTCACAAGTGTCAGTCCTAGTTCCACTGCTGTTTCTAGTATATGTGAGAGACATGACTGAAGGGATTGATTTAGAGATTTCCCTGTAGATAATGTGAAGCTAATGAGATGAATTCAAGTGGAAAATGATCAGGTAAGTCTACAAGGAGATCTTGACAGGCTGCAACACTGGTCCGACAAATGGCTCCTGAAGTTTAACCCCAGCAAGTGCAAAGACTTGAAATTTGAAGGACAAATGAAGACCCAGGACGAAGTAAAGCCTAGGAGGTTAAAAGCTGCAAAACTAACATAAGGAACAGGATCTTGGTGTCAACATTATACCGAGTACATCTAAGGTGCACATCAACCAGATAATATCTGCAGCATAATTGGCGCATTGCAAACCTAAGAATAGCGTTTCAACATCTAAGTAAGGAGTCGTTCACGACACTGTACACCGTATACGTCAGGCTCATATTGGAGTATGCAGCACCAGTATGGAACCCACACCACGTCAAGCATGTCAAGAAATTAGAGAAAGTGCAAAGGTTTGAAACAAGACTAGTTTCGGAGCTGAGGAAGATGTCCTATGAGGAGAGGATAACGGAAATCTACCTTATGACACTGGAGAACAGGAGGGATAGGGAGGACATGATAACAACATAAAATACTGAGCGGAATTGACAAGGTGGATAGGGTCGGAATGTTTCATAGATGGGACACAAGGGGTCACAACTGGAAACTGAAAACTTAGATTAGTCACAGGGATGTTAGGAAGTATTTCTTCAGTCACAGAGTTGTCAGGAAGTTGAACAATCTGGAGAGTGATGTAGTGGAGGCAGGATCCATACATAGCTTTAAGAAGAAGTTCGGTAAATCTCATGAAGCAGGGAGAGAGTGGACCTAGTAGCGACCAGCGATGAGGAGGGGCCAGGAGCTATGACTCGATCCCTGCAACCACAAATAGGTGAGTACACATACACACATACACACACACATACACACACACACACACAAACGCACACGCACACATGATAACGACATATAATATACTGAGAGGAATTGACAAGGTGGACAGAAACAGAATGTTCCAGAGATGGGACACAGCAACAAGGGGACACAGTTGGAAGTTGAAGACTCAGATGAATCACAGGGATGTTAGGAAGTATTTCTTCAGTCACAGAGTGGTCAGGAAGTGGAATAGTTTGGGAAGCGATGTAGTGGAGGCAGGATCCATTCATAGCTTCAAGAAGAGGTATGATAAAGCTCACGGCGCAGGAAGAGTGACCCAGTAGGGCCAGTGAAGAGGCGGGGCCAGGAGCTATGACTCGACCCCTGCAACCACAACTAGGTGAGTGAGTACACACACACATACACACACACAAACACACACCAGTAGCGGTCAGTGAAGAGGCGGGGCCAGGAGCTGAGTCTCGACCCCTGCAACCACAATTAGGTGAGTACAATTAGGTGAGTACACACACACGCACACACACACACACTTTACAATCATGTTAATTGTTTTCGAAAGTGAGACTCTGCAAATTATCATAAATTTCTACCAATAACAAATGTGTCTTGTATATATGTTAATGATGAGGAGATAAATATGAACAAATACTTTCATTAAGTGTAAATTTACTTTCAAGTGGCATCCGTTTATGCCTCTGAAGAGCTTTTGATCCAAAGAATATAACGTTCACTCCATGGCCTTTATTCACACCTTATTATGTACTCAAATACGGCACTGATTAACGAGCTAATGACAATAGTAATTTAATGAGAACACTTTTAAAAGAGTAGTGACCACATTACGACACTGATCATTGTAGTGTGACAAGTTGACCTAAACTACTTCACATACTGAATGTTGTGTGTGTGTGTGTATGTGTGTGTGTGTGTGTGTGTGTGTGTGTGTGTGTGTGTGTGTGTGTGTGTGTGTGTGTGTGTGTGTGTGTGTTGTGTGTGTGTGTGTGTGTGTGTGTGTGTGTGCGTGCGTGCGCGCTTAACAATTCGCTAACATGCGAAATTATTTACAGACATTATCTCTCAGTACACAGCAGGATTCGAACCAGACTAACGTTGTTACCAGCGGAAGCGAAGTTGTCGCGAGATCACTGAAAAATAGTCCGAGAAAAGAATATCTGTGGGAAATTAGGAGTTCATGGACAGTAGACGTAGCGGCTGAGTGTTAGTTCTTGGTCCTGAAAATGACGCGTCAGGGACCCAACAAAACCGACGTCTATGTGTTTACTAGAAACATTCCCAAAGATGTATAAGAATTATGATGCGAAGAGGGAGACGATTTTTTGGAGTGTCTGTAATGTAGTCTAGGACTCCGAAACGACTCCGAAGGAAGAGGCAGGGATTGTGTATAACTCTGCTATGAAAACACTAGCCAATTCTAGTAAATAACCTAAGGAATATTTTCTCAGAAAAACTGCTGAATACCTAACGCCGTCAAGTGATTTAGCACTGTCAGTATACATTCCAATCTTATGTTTTAATTTATTTAAAGATTCTCTTTAACAAGCATTATTAATTAATCTGATAAAAGCAGTGAAATAGTTATTAAATATTAGTTATGTATTTCAGTGTTGTGAATACCCGTGTGTTGTGTATTACAGTGTTGTGAATACCCGTGTGTTGTGTATTACAGTGTTGTGAATACCCGTGTGTTGTGCATTACAGTGTTGTGAATACCCGTGTGTTGTGCATTACAGTGTTGTGAATACCTGTGTGTTGAGCATTCCAGTCTTGTGAATACCCGTGTGTTGCGTATTCCAGTCTTGTGAATACCCGTGTTTTGTGTATTCCAGTGTTGTATATACCCATGTTATGTATACCAGTGCTGTGCATACCAGTGTTTTATATACGTATCATGTGTATGCCAGTATTATACATGCCGCTCTTGTGTTACAAAATGCGATATCTATAAGGTATAGACATCTTCAGAGAATACTAGGTCAGCCTATTGATCCCCCTCTAGCATCTAACTTGTTTCTGGTTTTGTAACAGTTTGTCAGAAAGTATTCTTGTCCAGTTATCCTTTAAAATTAATGTAAATTCTAATAGTGTTTTAGGATTGCAAATGATAGAATACTAACGAAATAAAAATTGATATGTTTATTAACAAAGTTTTCTAGGTGGACAAAATCAAAGTAGTCTGATATAATTCGGGATATAAGTTCCTACACATATCTTGTAGTGCAAAGTTAAAGTGTACATATAGTAGTATAGTGCTGAAGGCACATTTCATATCAGTATGACTTAAGTACAGTCTGGTACGTTGTTATCAAGTATAAAAATAATACTAGCATATACAAGCGTGTGTGAGAATGTGTGTATGTACTCAAAGTTGTTCGTTATATCTCAGTAAGACTAAACTCATCTTTGACTAAACGTCCTCAAATAATCTTTCTTTTTGACCAACAAGGCAATCAAAACAGTTTGCTTGAACAATATGACGAACCATTAGCCAAACAACAATAATGTAACAAGTAGCAGCAAAGCGTCAGGAACAAAGAGACAAAATAACGACCCTATTTAGGAACCATCAGCAGATCCTCAATGAAAGTCATAAAACTCCCTAAATACTGAATCTAAGTTCAGCATAACCAAATCCCCGACAACGGCGGTGCGTAGATGCCACACAAAATAGGTCAGAAGCTTCAGCTTGGGACCTGGGTTGACTTAGAGAACGTAAGACACACAACCTCAGTAAAACGAACGTCAAAAATCAATAAGTCTGAACAATGCTCTGTGAACAGAGTTACATAGAGTTACAAGATGTATGTTTCGACTCACCAACGAGATCATACTCTACTAAAACAGAGTCTAAATAACGAAGAAAGAGACAGAGACGAGAGGGATGCTTCGAGGACTAAGATCAGATGAAGAGAGTCGTGCTCCCCGGACCAGGAGCAGATGAAGAGAGTCGTGCTCCCCGGACCAGGAGCAGATGAAGAGAGTCGTGCTCCCCGGACCAGGAGCAGATGAAGAGAGTCGTGTTTCCGACCAGGAGCAGATGAAGAGGTGTCGCTCCCCTGGACCAGGAGCAGATGAAGCGCCGACCGGACAGATGAAGAGTCAGTGCGCCCCGGACCAGGAGCAGATGAAGAGAGTCGTCTCCAAAACTAGAGAGATAAGAGAGTCTGCCGACCAGGAGCAGATGAAGAGAGTCGTGCTCCCCGGACCAGGAGCAGATGAAGAGAGTCGTGCTCCCCGGACCAGGAGCAGATGAAGAGAGTCGTGCTCCCCGGACCAGGAGCAGATGAAGAGAGTCGTGCTCCCCGGACCAGGAGCAGATGAAGAGAGTCGTGCTTGTCGAGCGATGACCATCTCTGGAGTGAACAATATTTCGACTACCGGCCTCAAATCTGGTGATATCACGTGACTCTCCCATGGTACCGCAGAGACGCTGGCATGTCAACAAGCGAGGTGATAGTTAGCTAAGCAGTCTACAAGTGAGAACAGACAACCACAGCTCTCGAACAGTGAAGTGTAAATGTTACATCCTAATAACATAATCTTAAGTCAAATAATAATATAAAGCAAAATATTTTCATTTTAGCTAATAATGAAAATATTAGCAATATAAAATCTTATGAAAGATAATATACATCAAATATACATTATATACATTGTATCCATTTCAGGAGGACAACACCATGTTTTTATATTGATGCTGTATATAAAAGTGTTGTATAAATCCATGCTGTGTGTATCAGTGTTGTGCATATCAGTGTTGAGCATATCAGTGTTGTGCATATCAGTGTTGTGCATATCAGTGTTGTGCATATCAGTGTTGGGCATATCAGTGTTGTGCATATCAGTGTTGAGCATATCAGTGTTGTGCATATCAGTGTTGAGCATATCAGTGTTGTGCATATCAGTGTTGTGCATATCAGTATTGTGCATATCAGTGTTGTGCATATCAGTGTTGAGCATATCAGTGTTGTGCATATCAGTGTTGTGCATATCAGTGTTGAGCATATCAGTGTTGTGCATATCAGTGTTGTGCATATCAGCGTTGTGCATATCAGTGTTGAGCATATCAGTGTTGTGCATATCAGTGTTGTGCATATCAGTGTTGTGCATATCAGTGTTGTGCATATCAGTGTTGTGCATATCAGTGTTGAGCATACCAGTGTTGAGCATACCAGTGTTGAGCATACCAGTGCTGTGCATATCAATTTTGAGCATATCAGTGATGTGCATATCAGTGTTGTGCATATCAGTGTTGAGCATATCAGTGTTGTGCATATCAGTGTTGAGCATATCAGTGTTGTGCATATCAGTGTTGAGCATACCAGTGTTGAGCATATCAGTGTTGTGCATATCAGTGTTGAGCATACCAGTGTTGAGCATATCAGTGTTGTTCATACCAGTGTTCAGCATGCCAGTGTTGAGCATATCAGTGTTGTGCATATCAGTGTTGAGCATACCAGTGTTGAGCATATCAGTGTTGTACATATCAGTGTTGAGCATATCAGTGTTGAGCATACCAGTGTTGAGCATACCAGTGTTGAGCATACCAGTGTTGAGCATACCAGTGTTGAGCATACCAGTGTTGAGCATACCAGTGTTGAGCATACCAGTGTTGAGCATACCAGTGTTGAGCATACCAGTGTTGAGCATACCAGTGTTGAGCATACCAGTGTTGAGCATACCAGTGTTCAGCATACCAGTGTTGAATATAAACGTGTTGTCATCCCTTCCTAAAATTCGTAAGATATTCCCTCGCTAACTTATTACACCAAATGAATTACAGATTTATGTATGAAGTGATAAGTACAACTTTAATTAATCTATTGTTTACTCAGAGTCCTAGATAAGATTAGAAAAGATTTCGTTCGGATTTTTAACCCCGAGGGTTATCCACCTAGGATAACCCAAGAAAGGCAGTGCTTCATCGAGGACTGTATCTTATTTCCATTGGGGTCCTCAATCCTGTCCCCCAGGATGCGACCCACGCCAGTCGACTAACACCCAGGTACCTACTTGCTGCTAGGTGAACAGGACAACAGGTGTAAGGAAACGCGTCGAAATGTTTCCACCACGCCGGGAATCGAACCCAGGTACTCCGCGAAAGCTTTTCCAGCCAGGCCACGGGGTCACCAAAATAGAATATGAGAGGTAATCGGGTTTAATCCAATTAAGGGGAAAGTTGCTCCAATTCCTTGCTAATAGCAAGCTTCAAGTCACTTCCCACCCTATCCCATTTCCTTGGAATTAGGGGATCACTTATTCAGGTTCCTAGGACCCAGTTACTCTGATCCCAGACATCTGTTAGCCAGGTACGAGGGCATCTGTTATCATTTCCCTGTTACTCAGGTCCAAATGCAAACGTTAGACATTCGTTATACAGGACCAAATGCATCCATTATTTAGGTTCCAAAGTAATCATTAGTTGGGTCTTAGGGCATCAGTTACTCAGGTCCAAAGGCAAATGTTACTCAGGACTCAGGGCATTCATAATCAGGACCAGTGTATCTATTTTCAGGTTTCAGGGTAATTATTAGTCGTGTCCCAGGGCATGTGTTATTCAGGTCCCGAGGCATTTATTAGTCACGTTCTAGGGCATTCATAAGTCATGTACCAGGATATCCATTAGTCAGGTCCAAAGGCATCCATTAGTCATGTCCCAGGGCACCCATTGTTTTGGTTCTAGGGCATTTATTAGTCAGGTTCCAGGGCACCCATTAGCTAGGTTCCAGGGCATTCATTAGTTAAGTTCCAGCACATCCATTAGGACCTTGGGTATTCATTAGTCATATACATGGGCATCTGTGAGTTAGTTCTTAGGGCATCTGTTAGTCAATACCCAGGTCATTCTTTAGTCAAGATCCAGAGCATCCATTACTGAGTACCCAGGATATATTCTAGTTAATATCTATTGCTTCAGTTATTGAGTATCCAGGATATCTTCAAATTAATATCCAGAGCATCAGTTACTGAGTACCCAAATTAATATTCAGAGCATCAATTACTGAGTACCCAAATTAATATCCAAAGCATCAATTACTGAGTACCCAAATTAATATCCAGAGCATCAATTACTGAGTACCAAAATTAATATCCAGAGCATCAATTACTGAGTACTCAGGATATCTGCAAGCTAATATCCAGTGAATTAGTTATGGATAATCCAGGATATCTTCTGGTGAAGCCCAAGAAAACATCATTTAGCGAGTATCCAGGGAATCTGAAACTCAAAATCCAGGGCATTCCTTAGGAAATCTGCTAGTCAGGATGTAGTGCAGCCATTACTCAAGACCATCGCATACGTTAGTCAGGTCCCAGGGCATCCCTTATACATTAGTCAGGCCGAAGGGCATCAGTTACTGAGGTCCAAAAACATTATTTAGTCAGAACTCAGGGCATTTGTTAGTCAGGACTCAAAGGAATCGTTACTTAGGACGGAGGGAATCTATTAGTCAGGTCCCAGAGCATCCGTTATTCAGGTCCCAGGGAATGTATTAGTCAGGTCCCAGGGAATCTGTTATTCAGGTCCCAGGCAATCTGGTAGTCAGGTCCCAGAACAACCATTATTTAGGTCTAGAAAATCTGTTAGTCAGGTCGCAGAGCATCCGTTATTCAGGTCCCATGCAATCTGTTAGTCAGGTCCCATAGCATCCGTTATTTAGTACCTAGGAAATCTAAGTCATAATCCAGAATACCTGTGAGTCATGACATCTGTTCGTTAGAACCCCGGGTAACTATTAATTAGGATGGAGGGCACCTATTAGTCAGAATTTAGGGCAGGCATTGATTCAGGCTCGCTACATCCATTAGTCGCGACTCTGAACATCCGTTTTTCAGAACTAGACATCCATTAGTCAGAAATCTGTGAGTCAGGACCCACATCATCCGTTAGTCAATGCCCTGGGCATCCATTAGTCAGGACCTAGGTATCCATTAGTCAGGCTCTAGGTATCCGTTAGCCAGGCTCCAGGGTATCCATTAGTCAGGACCTATATATCCATTAGTCAGGACCTAGGTATCCATTAGTCAGGCTCCAGGACATCCGTTAGTCAGCACCAAGGGATTTAGTGCTGACATAACAACAGTACAGAGAACTGTCAGTATGCTGTGTTTAGAAGATCCTCCTGGGGAGTACCTTGTTGAAGGAGCAGAGCTCTTCATCTAAGAAATTGGGGCTGTTTTCCCTTTTCGACAGTCGAATTTGATTACCTCCAGTTCTTCAGGACATCTATAATAATAATAATAATAATAATAATAATAATAATAATAATATTATTAATTATTATTATTATTATTATTATTATTATTATTATTATTATTATAATTCTGTTTACCCAAGTTTTATTTTTCAGTCAAGTTGGAGTGTGCTGCTACTGAATTACTGTCATCATGAATATTAATCACGTGGAAATGTCCTCAACATTTTGGTAAACCAGTAAATGATGAAGGAACGCGCCAACATTATTTTATCAGCTGGTTTACAAGACTTGAATTAGAGCTCAGAGAGCATCAGTACTGTAGAATACGGATGAAGGGAAGCACACTGACACATTAACTATATTGATTGTGGCTTCCAGCTCAGGTTCCGGGATTCAGCTTTGAGCAAGTCAAGACTGATAAAGGCAAATCTCCTTACACCTATTGCCTGAGGTCACCTAGCAGTATGTGGGTACCTAGGTGCTAGCCGAATGATACTGTCGACATCGTAGGGGATGGTTGTATACCTTAGACTGGACCTGGTTGGAAGAAAACGAAGCAGAATAAGAACTTAGCTTTTACTACTATCAGAACATGATGAGAACAATAAAAGATTAAATTAAACAAACGTTTATTATTATTGCTAAAGTTGGTTGCCTCTGTGCATTTGTCTGTTTCTGTCGTGTCTTCTTGTCATTTTTGTCGTTTCCTCTTTCGCACAGCCAGGTTGTGAGTGTCTTCACCTCGCACTGTTGGAATCTTCAGTGTCGTAAAGACAGCCTCGTGGACAAATAATCCAACATAGTCCAGAGGGTTGCAGGTGACTGTACCTACAGATAGATCATTCACTACTAGGTCAAGGGAGGAGCAAGAGTAGAGAAGTCAACAGTTTTCATATCAGACTCTGCAAGGAATTCATCAAAATCCCTCTGTATATAATGTTGGGTTAGGTCACCAGCAATTATAATCAGTTGACACTTGTACTGAAGCAAAAGGGAATTAATATTTTCCAATAAACAGTTGATGGAGTTTGCTTACTGCCATTGAGGAATGTTCATTGCACATTACACATGCTCATACAGAAATACTAGGCTTTATGCATAGCCTGAAGAACATGAAGAACATCATTTTTAGGTGATTAGGAATGACAACATCAATGAGATGGGCATGTACACTTTGAGAAAACCATACGACAACTCTTCCTTGTCCTTTCCTGTCTCTTCTCATCCATGATGTGTAGCCAGCAATTCTAGCAAAAGTTTTCCGGAGTCCTGTCGTCAAAAAATGTCTCAAAAAACGGCGATCATGGCACGACGTTGAATGTTCATGATACTGTGCGTCAGCTGACCAACAATGGGAAACAGGCTGCTCATGTGTGTGTTCAGATAGGACAATGTAAAGTAGCTCTGTGGTCTTTTATAAGCCACAAAATCACCTGCTGAGCCGAGAGTTGCTGGGTGGGTGACATGTAAGAGTGTTCACTTCTGAGATCCTACTGGTATGTTCCGAGAATAAATCTCTAAAGAACTGGTGATACTGTCTTCCAAGTTCCTTTCTTGTTTCGACAGTAATCTTCCTGGCGTCCCTTTTTGTGGCAGTAATTGGCCCTGAAATCTGGCAGACAGTTGTCAGTGGTGTGCCCTCTTTACTGACAGTGGGAGCACTACATAGGTGCCTAGGAGGGGGTCTCCTATTTCATGCACCTCTTGTGCTTCGCTGCTCATTTATTTGTGTTTTTCCGCTGTTAAGCCTGATGATCATATACCTGGTGGGCGTTTACCTGGGGCTATGTTGAGGGCAGTTGAGACGGCTGTGAATGGCTACCCTCTCTCTCTCTCTCTCTCTCTACACGAGCACAGCGAAAAGAATAATATTTATATAAATATTTAGCCACTAATTAACATGATGTAACTATTTACACAGGACCAAAGTCAATAAAACATGGCAGCGTCGAACCAGCTCACGCAAATTAAACAAAATGGTTACAGAATTTTGGATAAAAAACACTTCGTATTAAAAAAAGACTTGAAATATGAAAAATTTGCATCTTTGTATGATACCCACACTTGCTATTCCCAATCCCGTCTCCCATCCTCTCCTCTTCCATTTCTCTAATTTCCCCATTCTCCCTTTCCCTCGATTTCCACGTTTCCGTCCGCTACCCACCTTATTTAATTTTCACCCTCCCCTCTAATATCCCTTTCACTTCCACCTAATATTTCCCTTCCGCTTCCTTGTCCAATCTTCTTTCCCTTCTCTCTCAAATCTCCCTTCCCCTCCAATCTCCCGCTGCCTTCTTCCTCCAAACTCCTTTTCTCTTGACCTAAGTGTTCTTTTTCAATTCCCTTTCCTCTCATCTCCCACATCCTCCAAACTTCCACTCTTCCCCTCCTCATAAAATCCTCCTCTCAGTCTCCTCTCAGCTTCTCCCTTCACTCCCAGCTCTCTTCCCTATCCACCTAAATCTCTTTTCACTCTTCCCCGTATACCTATGTAAAGTGTTTATATCTCCCACCTTAAATTCCTCGTTTTCCAGCGCATTTATATCCGTTCTGTAATATGGAGATCAGAACTGCACTGCATAATCTAAATGAGGCCTTACCAGTGATAATTAAAGTTAAATCTCTTTTCACTCTCCTCCTTCACCTAAAATCGAGAAAACCTCTGCAGCGTTTGTGTTTGAATTAGAAAATAAGATACTATCGTCAGGGCAGGTGAGAAGAAGCGAAGGGATGAAAGAGGTGAATGAATGAGGAGAACTGGTGAAGGGGCGGAGAGCATCTGTCACTGATGACAACAAAAGAGTTAATGTACAAATAAATTTAAAACTATTGTTCACGCTACAGTAGGAATGATATAAACACCACCTGAAACATACAGTACACAACACCACGCGCACACACACACACACACACACACACACACACACACACACACACACACACACACACACACACAGGAGGGATAGGGGGGACATAATAAAACGACATATAAAATACTGAGAGGAATTGACAAGGTGGATAGGGACAGGATGTTTAAGAGATGGGACACAGCAACAAGGGGTCACAGTTGAAGACTCAGATGTTAGGAAGTATTTCCTCAGTTATAGAATTGTCAGGAAGTGGAAGAGTCTGGAGAATAATGTAGTTGAGGCTGGATCCATATATAGCTTTAAGAAGAGGTATAATAAACCTCTTGGAGCAAGGAGAGAATGGACCTTGTAGCGACCAGTAAAGAGGCGGGGTCAGGAGCAATGACGACTCGACTCCTACAACCACAATCTCACCAAGAGATTTAAAGAAGTATTTACAGTGGAGACAGGAAGGACTTCAGGAAGTCAGAATAGGGAGATACACCAACAAGGGATACACCATCAAGTGCTGGATGAAATACACACAACCGAGGAGGAGGTGAGGAAGCTGCTATGTGAACTTGATACCTCAAAGGAGGTGGGACCGGACAGCAACTCTCCGTGGGTCCTTAGAGAGGAAGAAGAGATGCTGTGTGCCATTAATAAAAATCTTCAACACATCCATTGAAACTGGGCAACTACCTGAGGTATAGAAGATGGCAAATGTAGTCCCAATATTTAAGAAAGGAGACATACATAAGGTGTCACTGACGTGTATAGTACGCAAAGTCATGGAGAAGATTATCAGGAGGAGAATGATGGAGCACCTAGAAAGAAACAAGCTTATAAACGACAACCAGCACGGATTCAGGGAAGAAAAATTCTGTCACAAACCTACTGAGGTTTTATAGTAAGGTAACGGAAGTAAGACACGAGAGAGAGAGGGGTGGATAGATTGCATTTTCCTCACAAGAGGTTAATGCAAATGCTAGAGGATCAGGCACGCATAACAGGAAAGGCACTGCAATGGATCAGAGAGTACCTGAAAGGGAGGCAAACACGAGTCATGGTACGTGACGAGGCGTCAGAGTGGGCGCCTGTGACGAGCGGGGTTCAACAAGGGTCAGTCCTAGGACCTGTGCTGTTTTTTGGTAGAATGTAAATGACATGACGGAAGGGATAGACTCAGAAGTGTCCCTGTTTGTAGATGATCTGAAGTTTATGAGGAGAATTAAATAGGATGAGTATCAGGCAGGACTACAAAGAGACCTAGACAGGCTACAAGCCTGGTCCAGCAACTGGCTCCTTGAATTTAACCCTGCCAAATGCAAAGTCATGAAGATCGGGGAAGGGCAAAGAAGACCGCAGACAGAGTATAGTCTAGGTGGCCAAAGACTGCAAACCTCACTCAAGGAAAAATATCTTGGGGTGAGTATAATACAGAGCACATCTCCTGAGGCACACATCAACCAGATAACTGCTGCAGCATATTGGCGCCTGGCAAACCTAAGAATAGCGTTCCAATACCTCAGTAAGGAATCATTCAAGACTCTGTACACCATATACGTCAGGCCCATATTGAAGTATGCAACACCAGTTTGGAATCCATAACTGGTCAAGCACATCAAGAAATTAGAGACAGTGCAAAGGTTTGCAACAAGACTAGTCCCAGAGCTAAGGGGAATGTCCTACGAAGAAAGGTTAACGGAAATCGGCCTGACGACATTGGAGGACAGGAGGGTCAGGGGAGACATGATGACGACATAAAAAATACTGCGAGGAGTTGACAAGGTGGACAAAAACACTATGTTATAGAGATTTGGCACAGAAACAAGGGTCATAATTAGAAGTTGAAGACTCCGATGAATCAAAGGGATGTTAGGAAGTATTTCTTCAGTCATAGAGTTGTCAGGAAGTGGAATAGCCTAGAAAGTGACGTAGTGGAGGCAGGAACCATACATAGTTTTAAGACGAGGTGTGATAAAGCTCATTGAGCAGGGAGAGAGAGGACCTAGTAGCGATCAGTGAAGAGAGGGGCCAGGAGCTATGAATCGACCCCTGCAACCACAAGTAGGTGAGTATACACACCCTCGCGCGTTCGCGCGCGCGAGTTTATGTGTTTGTGTGTAATAGTGTAATAGTGCGTAATAGTGTGTAATAGTGTAATTGTGTGTGTAATTGTGTAATAGTGTGTGTAATAGTGTAATAGTGCGTAATAGTGTGTAATAGTGTAATTGTGTGTGTAATAGTGTAATAGTGTGTGTAATAGTGAAATAGTGTGTAATAGTGTAATAGTGCAATAGTGTGTAATTGTGTATAATAGTGTAATAGTGTGTGTAATAGTGTAATAAGGCGTAATAGTGTAATAGTGTGTGTGTGCGCACACACAGTAGTGGCAGTAATATATAGTGCACCAGCAAAGAAATTTTTTCTGAGAGGGCAAGAAGATACAAAGCTAATGTCTTTAAGTGTACTTTGAGAAGACTGGGAACTGGGAGGCTTATGGAATAACAGGAACACTGAGAGTGAGACTTACGGAAGCTCTAAGGAGGAGCTTTCTGCGCCAGCGTTTGAAAAGAAGTAGTGGAGGAGCTGGGGTCAGCGGGACTATCTGAATTTCGCACAAAATGAATGCATCATAGCAGAAATTATTTAGGCTGAAGTGATTAGAGCCAGCAATCATGTGGTACTATCATTTACATACCTGGTGAAAAGAGAAATGAAGAAAGGGAAGAAGAGAGTAACAGAAAACGGCGCTTCACATGACGTAATAATAATAATAATAATAATAATAATAATAATAATAATAATAATAATAATAATATAATATCTTTATTTACTACAAGTACATGTACAAGGTATACAGGTCTAGCTGACATCAGTGACATACTACTATATAGAAAGCCGCTTGTTATGCAGAGCATTTCGGGCAAATTAGGTCAGTTTTGTCCCAGGATGCGACCCACACCAGTCGACTAACTCCCAGGTACCCATTTTACTGATGGGGACATAGACAACCGGGAATCGAACACAGACACTCACCGTGTGAAGGGAGAGTTTTAGCCGCCAGGCCACGAGGCACCTCATTGTATGATGGCATGAGGATTTTTGTGAGCGAAGTGGAATGAGAAAGGGAAATAGTAGGCACAATTATACAAGAAATGGAGGTAATAAAGTCAAAGAGACAAAGGAGAGATTCATTCCAGCAATAAAGACAAGAAGCTGGAAGAAAACCTATGGTTTAATCCAGACTGTTGAGAATCCAAGGGAGTAAAAAGTGTGTTTGGAAAAAACAGAAGAAATCAAATTGCAGAAAACAGAGACAAGGACAGCTAGAAAAGAATATGCAAAAACAAAAAGGGAAACTGAAAACATTTGAAAATAATATTGCATTAAATGTTAAAACTGAACCAGATTTACTGCATAGCAACATAGGAATTAAGACGACTATGAAGGAACAAATTGTATTACTAAGGAAGGTGGAAGGGACGCTGAGAGAGAATGGCAGAGACGGATGTGCAGTTCTTAGTAAAAGACTCAAAGATGTCTTCACTGAAGAAAGTAGATGATTACTGGATGGTACAGACCAACAGCTAATGGAGAGTATCAACAACAAAAGAACTGACAATACTACAACATGTGCAGGATATGGGAAAAACAATGGGAGCAGATAACCTGTGTCCGTGAGTGCTCAAAGAAGGGGTAAAGCAACTATATGACCCAAAAGCAAAGGTGTTCAACCAATCTCTCCAATAAGGACAGTACGCAGCTAATAGGAAAAAAGAAGTCTGGTACATATGTATAAAAATAAACAAAGAACAGGTCCAGAATTACAAGCCAATATCTCTAACAGGCATTCTCTCAGAAGTCTGAAGATGAAAAGAAAAGAACATGGGCAAATTTTGAAAGAAGATTTTTACCCAAAACAAACATGGCTTTAGAAATGGATAATACTGTCTATCGGATTTGCTGGGATTCTAAGACGGAGTTAAAGCAACTAAAAAAGACAGACCTGGGATGACTTTTTTTCTTGAACTGCAGAGAAACATTTGAAGTACCACACTGAAGATTAGCTCAGAAATTACAACAGGCTAAAACTGCAGAGTGCTCTAGTGGGTCAAGGGATAAATAAATGATAAACGGGGTGCCACCCCGTTTATGGCACCCCGTTTGTGACGTCTCCCATGCAGACATTGTTCCTCTTATAACTGCTCGTATTTTCGTTTCAAGCAAAAAGCCTCAAATCTGTTGATTCTTCCAATATTTTGCAATTTACAATTTAGTCTTTCATGGGGAACTCTGTCATAAGCTTTTTTAAATTTTTGCATCAGTGATGTTACTAATTTATAAAATGATTTACCAGAAGTAAAACAATATTGGAAAATGTTTCCAGATAAAAAATAAATCTGGATACATTGAGCACATGATGCAATACATGAATGATGGAATAAAATGTAGATAAATGCCAAGTAATGGAAATGGAGGAGAGAGAAATCACGCCTCAGGAAGAACATAGACGACGTTAAAAAACGAAAGTATGAGACAGAGAAAGGGATTAAGGAGTTATTAAAAAAATATCACCAGAAGATCATATAAATAAAATTGAGAGACTCATATTACGACATATTACAACTAATGGAATTCAATAATAAATTTATATATATATATATATATATATATATATATATATATAATAATAATAATATATATATATATATTATATATAATTTTACAAGTTAAAGATAAAAATATAGATTTCAAATTTCACCAAACAAAGAAATATATATATATATATATATATATATATATATATATATATATATATATATATATATATATATATATATATATATATATATATATATTCTTTTTTTTTGGTGAAATTTTAAGAAAGTCTTTATAATTTTTATCTGGCCAAACTTGAAATATACAACAGTTGTGTTGTGCCCGAACATTAAAAGAAACCACATAAGTTAGAAAATGTTCAAAGAAGAGCTACAGAAAGGCTGCCAAGGTGAACAATATGAACTATAACAGGACACATGATAACCACATACAAAGACTTGAAAGAGTAGATAAAGAAGGTTTCTTAATGCCTGCAGCAGGGAAGACAAGAGACTACAATTGCAAATTAAGGAAAAATTGGAGTGGAAAGGATGGGAGAACATTTTTCTTCACAATAGAGTGGTTGAGCAGTGGAATGCATTACAGTAGAAAATAGTATATGCTGCAACCATTAGAAATATTTAAAAAATATATGATGAACAGAGAATTCAAGACGAGACATCACAAACACAGCTCTGGTTCAGTAACTCCAAGCACGCACGCACACACACACACACACACACACACACACACACACACACACACACACACACACACACACACACACACACACACACACACACACACACACACACAAAGAATACCGCAGACAGAGTATAGTCTAGGTGGCCAAAGACTGCAAACCTCACTCAAGGAAAAAGATCTTGGGGTGAGTATAATACCGAGCACATCTCCTGAGGCACACATCAATCAGATAACTGCTGCAGCATACGGGCGGCTGGCAAACCTAAGAATAGCGTTCCAATACCTCACTAAGGAATCATTCAAGACTCTGTACACCATATACGTCACGCCCATACTGGAGTATGTAGCACCAGTTTGGAACCCACACCTGGTCAAGCACGTGAAGAAATTAGAGAAAGTGCAAAGGTTTGCAACAAGACTAGTTCCAGAGCTAAGGAGGGTTAGGGGAGACATGATAACGACATATAAAATACTGCGAGGAATAGAAAAGGTGGACAGAGACAAGATGTTCCAGAGAGGGGACACAGAAACAAGTAGTCACAATTGGAAATTGAAGACTCCTATGAGTCAAAGGGATGTTAGGAAGTATTTCTTCAGTCATAGAGTTGTCAGGAAGTGGAATAGCCTAGAAAGCGACATAGTGGAGGCAGGAACCATACATAGTTTTAAGACGAGGTTTGATAAAGCTCATGGAGCAGGGAGAGAGAGGACCTAGTAGCAATCAGTGAAGAGGCGGGGCCAGGAGCTATGACTCGACCCCTGCAACCACAAGTAGGTGAGTACAAATAGTTGAGTACACACACAGCTCTTAATAGCATTTACTATGGTATAGGTGAGTTAAGGCAGCGCATGACGGCAAGTGTGGGGCTCCACCAGTACACACACAAACGAAAGTGCACACGCAAGCACCCATGTACACACACACACACACACACATACACACACACACACACAGACACACAGACACACAGACACACAGACACACAGACACACACACACACACACACACACACACACACACACACACACGGGTTTCTTCAGGCACTTGTAGAAGCAGAAAATAGACTTAGTATCATTGACAGGTAGATTGGCTAAGGAGGAGTAAGCAAGGAGGGGTATTTTCCAGGCACTCTCACTCTCTCACACACACACACCAGGCAGCTAGGAATCTAGGAAGTAGGTATTCTAGGAAGAAGGATAAACATAGAAGGAACTAGCGTGCAGGCGGTTGAGTCAGCATCAGGTCAAAGTCAGGCCAGTGAACCACATGTACACGCAGACCGTGCAAACATTCTGAGCGCCCATACGCAAGCAAAACGCACACACACGCACTCAAACCCAAAACTAATGATCACACAAGCACACATGTACATATACACTCACACCAGAAACTTGGAGAGCCAAGATGATGGACTCGGTACTGGAAAACCTGATGCACCAACATGTCAGGGACACAACCAGAGTGAGAGGAGAAGATGAACCAGCAAGTCTGGACCTTGTATTCACCCCGAACAGCTCAGATATTGAAGACATAACATACGAGAGCCCCCTGTGGAGAGGGAAAACGGTACCGAAAGAGACAAACCAGATTTTAAAAGAGGAAACTACACAGGCATGAGGAATTTCCTGCAGAAGGTTCAGTGGGAAAGGGAAATGGACGGACAGACAATAAATGAAATGATGGAATACGTAGGGGCAAAGTGCAAGGAGGCAGAGGAACGGTTTATACCCAGAGGAAAAAGATTAAACGGGAAGACCAGAAAGAGCCCCTGGTTTACCCAAAGGTACAGGGAGGCAAAGACTCAGAGTGTCAGAGAATGAAAAAGGTACAGAAGGCAAAGAACCCAAGTAAACAAAGAGATTAGTAGAAGAGCTAGAAACGAGTATGCACAGGTACGGAGGGAGGCCCAGAAACAGTACGAAAACGACATAGCATCGAAAGTTAAGTCCGACCCGAAACTGATGTTCAGTCACATCAGAAGGAAGACAACAGTTAAAGACCAGGTGATAAGGCTGAGGAGAGAAGATGGGAACTCACAAGTAACGATCAAGAGGTATGTTAAGAGCTCAACTTGAGGTTTAAGGAAGTATTCACAGTGGAGGAAGGAAGGCAGCTGGGTAGGCAGGATGGGGTGCATCACCAACAAGGGATGTATCAAGTGCTAGAGGGCATACACACAACTGAGGAGGAGGTGAAGCAGCTACTCAGTGACCTTGATACCTCAAAGGCGATGGGTCCGGACAATATCTCCCCGTTGGTTCTTCGGGAAGGAGCTGAGGTACTGAGTGTGCCACTTACCATAATATTCAACACATCCCTTGAAAATGGGCAGATACCTGAGGTATGGAAGAAGGCCAACGTAGTCCCCATCTTTAAAAAATGGAGACAGAAAAGAGGCACTAAACTATAGACCGGTGTCACTTACATGTATAGTGTGCAAAGTCCTGGAGAAAATCATCAGGAAAAGAATGGTGGAGCACCTCGAGCTGAACAGGATAATAAACACCAGACAGCATGGATTCCGGGAAGGCAAATCCTGTGTAACAAACCTCTGTGTGTTAGTGTGACTTTGTAAATGGTCCAAGTCGGGCCGAAACGTCGTCGTAAGCTCCTCCCTTTTATATGTGCGGGTTGTGTGTGTATACTCCTAGAGTTCTATGATAAAGTAACAGAGGTAAGGCAAGAGAGAGAAGGGTGGGCTGATTGCATTTTCCTGGACTGCAGCAAAGCCTTCGACACAGTACCTCACATGAGATTAGTAAAGAAGTTGGAAGAACAAGCATGTATAACAGGAAGGGCACTGGAATGGATCAGGGAATACCTCACAGAGAGGCAACAACGGGTCATGGTGCATGATGAGGTATCACAGTGGGCGCCTGTGACGATCAGTCCTAGGACCAGTGTTATTCTTGGTATATGTAAATGACATGACGGATGGGATAGACTCAGAAGTGTCTCTGTTCGCAGATGATGTGAAATTACATCGGAAGAGGACCAAGCAGGACTTCAAACAGACCTGGACAAGCTTGACATCTGGTCTAGCAACTGGCTTCTCGAATTCAATCCCACCAAATGTAAAGTCATGAAGATCGGAGAAGGGCAAAGAAGACCACTGACAGAGTATAGGCTAGGCGGGCAAAGGCTACAAACCTCGGCAAAGGTGAGTATAACGCCAAGCACGTCTCCGGAGGCACACATCAACCAGATAACTGCGGCAGCATATGGGCGACTGGCAAACCTAAGTTAGCGTTCCGTTACCTTAACAAGGAATCGTTCAAGACACTGTACACCGTGTACGTCAGGCCCATACTAGAATATGCAGCACCAGTCTGGAACCCACACCTGGTCAAGCAAGTAAAGAAACTAGAGAAAGTGCAAAGGTTTGCGACAAGGTTAGTTCCACAACTCAGGGGTCTGTCCTATGAGGAAAGGTTGAGGGAAATAGGACTAACAACACTGGAGGAAAGAAGGGTCAGAGGAGACATGATAACGACATACAAAATACTGCGGGGAATCGAAAAGGTAGACAGTGACAGGATGTTCCAGAGAGGGAACATAGAAACAAGGGGACACAACTGGAAGCTGAAGACTCAGATGAATCTAAGGGATGTTAGGAAGCATTTCTTCAGCCACAGAGTAGTCAGGAAGTGGAATAGTCTAGAGAAAGATATAGTGGAGGCAGGAACCATACATAGTTTTAAGACGAGGTATGATAAAGCTCATGGAGCAGGGAGAGCAGAGACCCAGTAGCGGACAGCGAAGAGGCGGGGCCAGGAGCTGAGTCTCGACACCTGCAACCACAATTAGGTGAGTACAATTAGGTGAGTACAGGCTAATTGACACCTCACTGTGACTTGAAAGTACCCTACCCATTCCTTTCCTACACCACTCTCTCTCTCTCTCTCTCTCTCTCTCTCTCTCTCTCTCTCTCTCTCTCTCTCCCTTCCCCCATTCCTCCTTTCTCTCTTTTCCTTCCTCTCTCTCTTCTTCTTTTCCCCCCTTTCTGTCCCTCTAGCCCCCTTCCCACTCTTTTCTCCACCTCCACATCACTCTCCCTCTTACCATCTCCCCCCCCTTACAACGCCCCACCCCCACCTCCTTTATCCCTATACCCCTATTTCTCTCCACCTCTCTCTCTCTCTTCCTCTACCCCTTTTTCCCTCTGCCTCTCCCTCTCTTTCTCTCTACCTCCACTACCCACCCCACCTCTTTTATCCCTCTTTTTCTCCACCTCTCCCTCTCTCTCTCTCTCTCCACCTCTCTCTCTACCACTCTCTTCCTAACTGTCACACACACACTACAAACACCTAACCCATTAAAAAAAAAGGGGGGGGGAGGCTCAGAAGAGAAGTCGAAGGTTCAGGATCAGAGGAAGATGGTCGTGGCAAAAAAAATGGAGAAGAGGATGGAGGCAGAGAAGAAGAAATGAGAGTCACAAGCTGAAGCCGCAGAAGTCAGGACACAGGCCCTAGAATATGAGGAAAATATGCTGAAGCGAGTTACAGGGCTATTGTCCAGAGGAGACATGGCATCTGAAGCAGGTACACCACTATTAAATGAGGAGACCAATGGAAAGGAAGGAAACAAGATTTATGCTTAGGCCCTTTCAGTCCACCAAGCAGAACCAAGGAATGTAGGGGCAGAGCTGTTAGGAGCAGAAATAGCAGTAAATGAGATGGGAGAAGGTAGAGAAGGTGACAGGTCCCATGCAGAAGCCCGATCATGCCACCAAGAGTTACAGGAAAAAAAAAGGGAGACAATGACTATGTACAAACGGGACCCAGATACACAGAGAGAAAGGCAATGGGAGGAGGAGGAGGAGGAGAGGGAGAAGTCAGTGTTTATTCATGGGCTTCTGGAGAGCGAAAAGAGGACACATAATGAAAAATGGTAGAAAGAAAAACAAGCGATTGAAAACATCAAAGAAATAGGCGAGGAGGATATGACAGTGAAACTAATTTTCAGGACAGAAATCGTGTAGAACAGGATCCTGCAAGAAAAACCACAGCTGAAGGAATCATCAACATACAAGAAGGTGTTCCTAGACTGCAACAGAACAAGAACAGAACGACAAAAACTGAGTAAGAAGACACAGAAATTAAAGGGGTTAGGGAGAGAGACAAGGACAGAGTCAGCAGAGGACAAGCAGAACCAGGTAGAGCAATGTTGCAGCCCCCTACCTAACACGGTTGTTAGGTAGTTTACCTGCCGGCCGGCAGTCACTGGTGGCATCATCAAACAATATTGGACTGCCGAGCCGGCTGGACCGACAGTGTCAACCAGACTCTCCCATGGAGAGTGCTAGCCTGACTCTCCCATATACACCCCTGGAGAGTGTCAACCAGACACCCACATGGAGAGTGCTAGCCAGACTCTCCCACATACACTACTGGAGAGTGTACCCAGACTCTCCACATACACCTTGGAAAGTGTAGACTCTCCCCTGCACTTGGAGAGTGTACCTAGACTCTCCCCTGCACTTGGAGAGTGTACCTAGACTCTCCCCTGCACTTGGAGAGTGTACCTAGACTCTCCCCTGCACTTGGAGAGTGTACCTAGACTCTCCCCTGCACTTGGAGAGTGTCCCTGCACTTGGAGAGTGTACCGCACCTTGGAGAGTGTAGACTCTCCCCTGCACTTGGAGAGTGTACATGCACCTTGGAGAATGTACGTGTCCTGCGACAGAGACGGCAGCGACAGACTGTTGTACCTGAGAGTTGTACCTGAAATTACCCGGGGTGAGTGTCACTGAGTTATTGTGGCGTCTCGTGACACTGAATGGTGGCGTCAGGTGACTCACTTTACCCGAGGTTGTGTGTACTAGGGATGTATCGGATGTGAAAAATTTAGATATCCGGTATGCGGATGTGTATACTGATGTCTTACTTACTTATTTTGCGGATGCGGATATCTGCTTACAGTAAAATGCGGATGCGAATGCGGATGCGGATATCTGCTTTCAGTAAAATGTGGATGCGGATGCGGATGCAGATATCTGTTTACAGTAAAATGCGGATGCGGTTGCGGATTACGGATGTCACATCTTGACATCCGGGCGGATGCGGATGCGGATTTTGCAGGACAGTCATAAAACATTCATGTGCAAGTCCCACTCAAATCCAACCCCTCTCACTCATGTGTTTATCCAACCTAATATGTTTATCAAACGCTATTTACATCCCTATATTAATTCCTGTTTTCCATTTATACACCTCCACAGTGTTATTGTGTGTGTCTCTCACACATATGCAGATGAATGGTTCAGAGAACCGACAAGTTGATAAATTAGACACAGATGCAACACGGGTATCTTTATTGAAGAAACGTTTCGCCACACAGTGGCTTCATCAGTCAATACAACGGAGAATGATGTAATCAGTCCCTTAACCTTGACTTGATGTTGTCAGTCCATCAATCTTGATAATAATACAACATATGTGTGAAGAAGTGTCTTATATACCGTAGGCAGGAGAGGTGCAGCAGTCGTAGCAGGTGTCACATTTGACCAATGTGGAAGTAGGTGGTGGCCAAGGGTTAGGCAAGTGAAGAATTCCCTGTATTAAGATCCCAAGATGTTTCTGTGTCAGACAGTAACTCCAGGCCGAGGGACTGATTACCTCAAACTCCTCATGTTCTTCACGATTCTCCTTTGTATGGACTGATGAAGCCTCTGTGTGGCGAAACGTTTCCTCAATAAAGATACATAAGAACATATGAAAGGAGGAACACTGCAGCAGGCCTGTTGGCCCATACTAGGCAGGTCCTTCCCAATCCATCCCACTAACAGAATATTTGCTCAACCTAATTTTCAATGCATATGTGTGTAATTTATCAGCCTTGTAGGGTTATTGAAGCTAGCACCTTGGGTAGTTTTAAATTTAGGTTGGATAAATTCATGAGTGAGAGGGGTTGGTTTTGAGTGGGAATTGCACATGAGTAAATAGAATTATCAAAGCTTATTTCTTGCATAGCATTGAAAATTTGGTTGGGCAAATATTCTATTAGTGGAGTGGATTGTGAAGGACTTGCCTAGTATGGGCCAACAGGCCTGCTGCAGTGTTCCTTCTTTCTTATGTTCTTATGTTCTCTCTCTCTCTCTGCACAGGTCATTAAGTTATAATATTTGAAGCTGCAATGTTAATTTGTAAAGCATAAGAACAAGTTTGTGGGAAACAAACATGCAAGCTCTGTAATTTAGGTTATAATATCCGCCACATCCGCTTTGTTTGGCGCGGATGCGGATATTTATTTAATCGTGATTGCGGATGCGGACGCGGATGCGGATGTCTCATTTAGGAAAAATACGGATGCGGATGCGGATGCGGATATCTCGTTTAGAAAAAATACGGATGCGGATGCAGATGTCTCATTTAGAAAAATACGGATGCGGATGCGGATGTAAGAATTTGTGCGGATGTTCCGGGGATGCGGATGTGGATACGGATATCCGATACATCCCTAGTGTGTACCCAGAGGTTGTGTTAATGGTGTAGTGACATCTGGTGGCACGACACAAGTGGAATAATCGTGTGATTTTGTGTTGGTGTCGGATGACGCGGTGACAAGGTTTTTTTAGAGACGGAGTCGTGACACAGGGGGCGTGCCATGTGGCACTGAGAAGTTGTCGTGGGACACAAGCGAAGGAGTGTTGTGTAACACAGAGACAAGGGTGTCTCAGGACACGGGAAGAGAATGAGTGTCATGACTAGAGGTGTGGTGGTGTCCTGTGTGACACGATGATGGCAGCGACGTCTGACACTGCACTGAATTTTTATGATTGTTTTAAATTGTTATAAAATTTGTATAAAGATACAGGTTTTACACAGAATACATGTTATACAAATTATATGTTTTTATTCAGATTATATGTTTTTATATTAATAGTAATATAATAAATATTAGAAATCTGAGATTTTATTAGTTGTAGATGAATGGTTCAGAGAACCGACAAGTTGTTAAATTAGACACATATGCAACACTTGGGTATCTTTATTGAGGAAACGTTTCGCCACACAGTGGCTTCATCAGTCCAATACAAGAAAGAAAGTAGTAATAAGAGGAGTAGTTTGAGGTAATCAGTCCCTCGGCCTGGAGTCCATGTGTTCAGTCCATCAATCCTAAAGTAAATACAGCATAAGGCCGAGGGACTGATTACCTCAAACTCCTCCTCTTATTACTACTTTCTTCCTTGTATTGGACTGATGAAACCACTGTGTGGCGAAACGTTTCCTCAATAAAGATACCCAAGTGTTGCATATGTGTTTAATTTAACAACATTTTATTAGTTATCCCGAACAGTCTTTTATTACAAATGAATTATTTTTGTAATAAGCAACAAGCGCAAACACACACAGAACCACCATCAAAACCCCACAGCCAAATACACTATCCCAACACAAACCACAATCCACACTTACAGCCCCCACCCAACAATATGCTGTAGAATCCCACAGCACACTACCAGGCTACCCACCACCACAGACCCCCCAGAACACAGTGTTGGAGAGGAAACTGAAGGTATGGTACACAAACCTTAATGGAATAACGAATAAGTGGAAGGACTTGCACAAAAGAATCAAAGAGGCATCACCAGACACCATAGCTCTCGCCGAAACCAAGCTCATAGGAATGATAATAAATGCCATCTTTCCAACGGGATATCAGATCCTAATGAAAGACAGAGGAAACAGAGGGGTTGGAGGAGTGGCACTGCTCATCAAAAACCAATGAGATTTTGATGAGCTGGAGAGAGGAGAAGCAAGAGATTTCTGGCTCGAATGAGCCAGAATGGCTCATGAAGTGGGTGACTTCAATCACAAAGAAAATGACTGGGAGAACTTGGAGCCACATGGGGGCCCAGAAACGTGGAGGGCTATGATGATGGAGGTGGTACTGGAAAACCTCATGTACCAACATGTAGGGGACACTACCAGAGAAATATGAGAGGATGAACCAGCAAGACTGAACCTAATGTTCACCTTGAGTAGTGCAGATATTGAGGACATCACATATAAAAGACCCATCGGGGTCAGTGACCACTTGGTTCTGAGCTTCGAATACATAGAGTTACAAGTGGAGAAGGAAGCAGGAAGGGCAGGAAGAACAAAGCCAAATTACAAGCGAGGGGACTACAGAGACATGAAGAATTTTCTGCATGAGGTTCAGTGAGAAAGAGCATTGACAGGGAAGTCAGTAAATGAGATGCTGGAATATGTGACAACAATATACAAGGAAGATGAAAAGAAGCTTGTACCCAAGGGTAACAGAAATAACGAGAAGGGCATGATGACCCCTTACATCAATCAAAAATGTAGAGAGGCCAAAACCAAGTGCTAGAGAATGGAAGAAGTAAAGAAGGCAAATGACCCAGGAGAATAAGGAGAGCAGTCGTAGAGCCTGAAATGAATATGCACAGGTAAGAGAAGAGGCCCAACGACAATACGAAAATGACATAGCAGCGAAAGCCAAATCTGACCCGAAGCTGTTGTATAGCCACATCAGGAGGAAAACAATAGTCAAGGACCAGGTTGAGGAAGGAAGTAGTGGAGATCACAAGAAACGACCGAGAAGTATGTGAGGAGCTCAACTTGAGATTCAAAGAAGTGTTCACAGAGGAGACAGAAGGTACTCCGGAAATACGGAGAGGTGGGGTACTCCATCAAGTGTTGGACCAATACATACAACCGAGGAGGAAGTGAAGAGGCTGCTAAGCGAGCTAGATACCTCAAAGGCAATGGGGCCGGATAACATCTCTCCATGGGTCCTGAGAGAGGGAGCAGAGGCGCTATGTGTACAACTAACAACAATCTTCAACACATCTATCTAAACAGGGCGACTACCTGATGTATGGAAGTCAGAAAATGTAGTCCAAAGTTTTAAAAAAGGAGACAGACACAAAGTATTAAACTACAGACCAGTGTCACTGTCATGTATAGTATGCAAAGGCATGGAGAAGATTATCAGGAGAAGAGTAGTGGAGCACCTAGAAAGGAATGAGCTTATCTGAGACAACCTGCACGGTTTCAGGGACAGGAAATCCTGCGTCACAAACCTACTGGAGTTCTATGACAGGGCGACAGCAGTAAGACAGAGAGAGAGGGGTGCGTAGATTGCATTTTCTTGGACTGTAAGAGGCTTTTGACACAGTTCCACACAAGAGATTAGTGCATAAGCTGGAGGACCAGGCAGGGATAACAGGGAAGGCACTGCAATGCATAAGGGAATACCTAACGGGAAGACATCAGTGAGTCATGGTACATGACGAGGTGTCAGAGTGGGCGCCTGTGACCAGCGGGGTTCCACAGGGGTAAGTCCTAGAACCGGTGCTGTTTCTGGTATATGTGGACTACATGACAGAAGTAATAGACTCAGAAGTGTCCCTATTTGCAGATGATGTGAAGTTGATGAGAAGAATTCAATCGTACGAGGACCAGGCAGAACTACAAAGGAATCTGGACAGGCTGCAGGCCTGGTCCAGAAACTGGTTCCTGGATTTCAACCCCACCAAGTGCAAAGTCATGAAGATTAGGGAACGGCAAAGAAGACTGCAGACTCAGTATAGTCTAGGGGCCGAGAGACTATTAACCTCACTCAATGAAAAGGATCTTGGAATGAGTATAACACCGGGTACATCTCCTGAGGCACATCAACCAAATAACTGCTGCAGCATATGAGCGCCTAGCAAACTTAAGAATAGCAGTCAGACATCTTAATAAGGTATCGTTCAGAACCCTAAACACCGTGCATGTCAAGCCTATATTGGAGTATGCTTCATCAGTTTGGAACCCACACCATGTAAGGAAATTAGAGAAAGTGCAAAGGTTAGCAACAAGACTAGTCCCAGAGCTAAGGGGCATGACCTACGAGGAGAGGTTAAGGGAAATCGACCTGACGACACTTTAGGACAGGAGAAATAGGGGGGATATGATAACGACATATAAAATACTGAGAGGAATTGACAAGGTAGACAGAGACAGGATGTTACAGAGATGGGACACAGCAACAAGGGGTCACAGTTGGAAGTTGAAGACTCAGATGAATCACATGGATGTTAGGAAGTATTTTTTCATTCACAGAGTTGCCAGGAAGTGGAACAGTCTCTGAAGTGATATAGTAGAGGCAGGATCCATACATAGCTTTAAGAAGAGGTATGATAAAGCTTATGGAGCAGGAAGAGCGACCTAGTAGCGATTAGTGAAGAGGCTGGCCCAGGAGCTGTGACTCGACCCCTGCAACCATAGCTAGGTGAGTACACATGGGAGGTGATGAGTTCCAAGGGACAAATTTTCAGGGACTTGGAAAATACTCGAAGGGGAAAAGACACCCAGTTAAATTGACCCTCACAACAGCAATCGTACAAGACTGGATCATGCAGTAGGCACCACGATTAAGGGACACAGAAAAACACCATCAAGTGTACCTCGACTGCGACAAAACAAGAAAGGAATGAGAGCAACTAAGAGAGAAAGAGTACAAAGATGCCACAGGCAGGAAGGAAAGACAGGGCATGCAATGTTAGGCATGGAAACTCAGCCTCCAGAGGTCTGCCAAGCCCAAACACGTATAGACCTCCCCTGAAGCCCTAATCCTTCCCTCCCACCCATGCACAATAACCCAAAACATACCATACTCCACACCCACAGTCCTCATTCTCCTTCCTTAGATTTGCCTCCTACAAAATCCCACCTACCCCTTACATACAACACACCACACCATCCCCTTCCACCCCCCTCACCCATGGACAAGGACCAAGAATTCAGGAACCCATGAACTGGAACACAGTATTGAAGATAAACTCGAATGTATGGAATGCCAATAAAGAAGGAATAACAAATAAGAGTGAAGAGTAGCAAGAACAAACAATAGCCAATCTCACATACTATAACACTCACAGAGGCAGGGACAGAGACAGAAAAAGGCCTAAAGAACAGAGGAGGACGAGAAGGAGTGGCACTGCTTTTCAGAAACCAATGGAGTTTTGAGGAGATGGAATTGTAACCAAGGCACGACATCCATGTATCTGGGCATGGAACCCCAATGCTGTGAGGCGGAGAAAAGCCGTAGGCATCTACCTTGCTATCACCTACACGGCCGCTGCAGGACAGTCATCATTTTTCCCTACTAGGTCCTTGGCTTTGTTTACACTAATTTTCACACTGCCTGGCGTACCCACAGTCAAACTACTGTTTAGTCTACCGGGGGTTTACCATATCCTGCATAGTTCCAACTCTTCAGATACAACGCGAATCAACCCTACAACAAAGGACAAGGTGGATTGTCCATTCCAGCACCACTACACACGATATTACAATTTTGTGGACCGATGGTCCCAGCAGATCCTGGGGAGACCGAGGTGGGGGTAAGAATCCTGTCCCATGACATCGCATCGGCTGCATCTGCGAATTTACGGCGTCCATATTCAACTCCAGAATTGAACATAGCCGTCACGGCGTCACTGTGGACTTGATAAGTCATGTGTGCACTCCAGTGCAAGAACACCAAATCTCTTGTGACCATCCTGCTTCAGTGTGAGTAACTATACACCTGCTACAGTGTCCTGCCACGGTTTTACAAGCTACAGCAAGGTTTTCAGTGGTTTGGTGTATTACTGGATACCACGTGTGTCCAGGGAGTCTAAGGTAGCCAGCATGGGCAGGAAGCTCCATACCATGGGCCAGCACACCATAACACACCTCCATCCACACTCACACCTTATTCAGCTATTACTCGGCGTATTGGGTGGTTCATCAGTAGCGCTATGGCATTCGCTGTAGTCTTGGAAGTGCGTAGCCCTAAACCAGATTCGCTGTGGTATTTGAAGTACCTATCCCCTAAGCCAGGGTCCAAGCCAGCTCACTATGCCATACCCCACACGGGAGTAGATTGAAACACGCCCAGTTCCACTGGGTGCCTGTGTTTGAGGATTGTTGGCCCAGCGTACATTGTTCTGTTCTCACTGGGCGAAGCAGGATCGAATCCTGGTTAGCCGAAGTTCTGTTAACGATTCGAAATCACTTGTTTTGTATACTTCTCGTGAAGGCTGGTACCCAAAGAGGATGAGGTTGAAATTGATCTTTGAGGCTCCACAGCCACATACGTTCTCATATCAGGAAAACGCCCAGTTCCACTGGGTGCTTGGTCTTTCAGGATTGTTGGCCTAGTGAATAGTGAATAATACATTGTCCTGTCCTCACGGGACTGGGTGTGAGAAATTATTTGGGTAAATTTTACAAGTAGTGTCCTGAATTAACATTTCACCCTCATGATTCGGAAGAAGTTGGACTAAGCACACCAAGCGACAATAATGCCCCTCCTTTGTGCCCACTTTTTTAGCTCACCATACCTCACACGTCTGGATCTTAAATTATTTGAACATATAGTTCCTAGAATTAATTGGAAAATTATGCCAGTAATACTGACAAATCATGTGTGCACTGTATATATTTTGTAATATAAATTACTTGACCTGAGTAATTTGGTCGAGTAATTCTATATAAATGTAAAGGACATTTCAATACTCACCAAATTAAGATTTGGGTGTTATATCCTGATGCCTTCCTATCGGTAGGCAACTCATAAATAAAAGTTAACCTCCATGTAGTGAAAATTAATTCACTGGGAGGCGTACATGTGGTGTGAACTTCTTCAGTTTCTGACGACACCGCTTCTATTACACCTTAGTTCATTTCATTCGAAGATTCGGCCGATAATTTCTATTTCCTTGAGAGAACTAACACCACCTCTCAGGATGGCCACCTGGGCAGTACTGACTCGCTATGTACACCCCTCCCCCAATCATTTGGAAACGCCCACTCACTTCCTCACAGGTATATTGGTAGTTTGTGACTTGACAAACCACATTAACATTTCATATTTACATTACATTATATAAATATTATTACATCTTTTAATTCTTACATACTAATGATAGGAAAATTATAAAAAAAAATCCATTCTTGGCATGGTGACGCAGGATCGAATCCTGGCTAGTCGCACTTCTGTTAATTATTCAAAATCATTTGTTTTGAGATTTCATTAGTATATACACATACATATATCAATAACAACACTGCGACTAGCCGAGGACGCGAACCCATATCGTTTTGGCCCGCCTCATGGTGAGCTAAAATGACATGACGCTCTAACCCACAGGACCACCAAATCCTAGGATTCGGTGGTTACAATAACATACATATATATATATGGGGAAGTGAAACAGAATTATCCCTCTGTAAGCCATGCGTGTCGTAAGAGGTGACTAAAATCACGGGAGCAAGGGGTTAGTGACTCCTTCTTCTGTATAAGAGATAAGATTTTGTTCGGATTTTTAACCCCGGAGGGTTAGCCACCCAGGATAACCCAAGAAAGGCAATGCGTCATTGAGGGACTGTCTTATTTTCACTGGGGTCCTCAATCTTGTCCCCCAGTAAGGTCGAATGTTTTCACCCCTGCCGGGAATCGAACCCGAACACTCAGCGTGTGAAGCGAGAGCTTTACCAGCTAGGCCACGGCCATTTTAGTTAAAAGTTAATCCAAAGCCAAGTTCCATAGAAAAAATTTATATTTCACTTATCACATGCTAGTGCTCTTGGGTCGGGATGACCCGAGGTGAGTGGCCAAGTAATGTAACCAGGCTCTCCATTATTTTTAAAATACCCAACGAGGCATGACATCTATTTACTTGGGCAAGGAACCCCCATGCTGTGAGGTGGGGAGAGGCCGTAGGCATTTACCTCGTTCTCACTCGCACGCCAGCTGCCAGTCATTATCATCCCCTCCCTCTCTTTGGGTGCCCTTCACTCAGGCTCTGTCTGGTGTACCCACAGTCTATTCTGCCTTGAGTTTACCATACCATGCGTAGTTCCTGTTTGCCAGTTATCATACCAATCAGCCTTGCAAAAAGGAAGGTCGATTGTCAATACCAGCACCACTACACACCCCATTAGAGAATAGACAGAAGGAAAGCAGATAACTACATAGTAGGCACACTGAAGACTGGGGACCCAAGGTAGTGACAGCAGGGAAGTACTGCCCTCCACTAAACAGCAAGAGGCCAAGGCAAGAATATGATAGGAGCAAAATAGCAAGGGCGGATGCACTATTTGAGGCAACCAGAAGGGCCCACATGAGCAGGGCAAAGCTACTTGTCATGGAGAACTTTAATCACATGGAGTTTGACTGGGAGAACCTAGAGCCACACGGGGAAACTGAAACTTGGATGCTGGATGTGGCAATGGAGAACTTCATCTACAACCAGAGAGTGAGAGAAGATGAGCCAGAAAGGCTGGACCATATATTCACCTTGCATGGTTCTGACACAGTATATACCATGTGAAAGGTTTCTCAGCCGTAGCAATCACACAGTTCTGAGTTTCGAATGCTTGTGGAAATAATAGTGAAGAGTGAAGCAACACGGGATGAATTTGAGAAGCCAAACTTCGAAAGAGGGGACTACACAGGCATAATAATAGGAATCTTTATCTCTTTAACTACATTATATAATAGAATAGAAAGCCCATGGTTATGCATTGCTTTTCGGGCAACTTATGCTAATTTTGTTTCCTAGGATGCTAGTTGAAGAAGGCGCAGCAAGTGTAAACAAACATACCCAACGTTTCACCCGAGCTGGGATTAATCTCCGGACCCTCAGCATGTGAGATGAGGATGCTATCAACCAAGTCACGAAAACCTACAATTCCTGTATGAAGTGCAGTAGGAAATCGAACCAGAGGGAAACAGTAAATGAGATGATGTAATATGTGACCAAAAAGTGCAAACAGGTGGAGAAGTTCGTACCCAGAAGCAACAGAAACAACGGGAAAACCAGAGAGAGATTATTATTTACCCAGAGGTGTTGAACGGCCAAAGCCAAATGTGCTAGAGTTTGGAAAAATTTATAAGGCATAAAACTTAGGAAAACACGGAGTTGAGCCAAATAGCCAGGAACGAAGAGACTTAATGGTAATCTAGAAAATACATAATACTGAAAGTCGAATTCAACCCAAAGTTGTTAATTAGACACATCAGCCTAACCTGGTCAGGGACGGTGGGAGCTCACAAAGAATAACCAGGAAGTCTGTGGGAAATTCAGATTGAGATTTAGAAAGGTTTTCTCAGAGACAGAAAGGCTTCCAGCAAACCGAAGTGGCAGAGTGAACCAGCAAACGTTGGACATAATAAATACACCCGAGGAGGAGGTGAAGAAGTTGCTATATGAGCAAGATACCTCGAAGGCAGTATGATCAGATAATATTTCTTGATATGCCTTGAAAGAGGCAGCAGAGGCACTAAGTGTCCCGTCTATGGACACAACAACTGCCACGAGTGTGGAAGACAGGAAGTGGAATCACAATTTTTAAGAAAGGAGATAGACAAACAGCGTTAATCTACACATCATTACTGTCATGTACAGTTTGCAGTACAATCTCCACCTGGCTTGTTCTGCATGTAACAACATAAGAACATAAGAATGGAGGAACACTGCAGAAGGCCTACTGGCCCTTACAAGGCAGGTCCTTATCAAAACCACCCAAGAGTGGTGGAGCATGTAGAAAAGAGCGGGTTCATACATGACAAACAGAATGTTTTCAGTGATGAAAAATCCTGTTTCACAAATCTACTGGAGTTCTACGACAAGGTAACAGAAGTAAGGCAGGAGAAAGAGGGGTGGTAGTAGACCGCATTTTCTTGGACTGTAAGACCCGTTTTCGACTCATTTCCGCACAAGCTAGAGGAGCAGGCAGGAAAAGCACTATCAATGGATCAAGGCAAACCTGACCGGTAGGAAACACATAGTAATGGTCCGTGAAAAGACGTCGAAATGGGTATATTTCATGAGTGAGGATCCACTAAGGCTTGTACCGTTTCTAATATACGTCAGTAACATGACGGAAGGGAGAGAGACAGATACATATCTATTCGCTAACGACGTGTAATTAATAAGAAGAATACAAGCAGACGAGGACTAAAAAAGCTTACAAAAAGATCCGGACAGGATGCAAGCCTCTTCTAACAAATGGCTTCTGGAGTTCAACCCCAGCAAGTCCAAATTTATGAAGCCTGGGGAAGGTCATAAAAGACCACAGACGGTGTATAATGTACAGGCTCGGGTATCAATGGCTGCATACCTCGCTCAATGAAATGGACCTTGGGATGATTATCATGCAGAGCATATCACCTGAGACGCACATCAACCAAATAGCTGCTGTAGCAAATGCGCGTCTGGAAAACCTAAGAACACCATATCGACATCTAAGTAAGTAGTCGTTCACAATACTGTATACTATGTACACAGAGCGCGGCACCGGTATGGAACCCACACCTGGTCAAGCTTTTCAAGAAATTGGAGAAAGTGCAGAGATTTGCAACAAGACTAGTCTCAGAGTTAAGAGGTATGTCCTATGAGGAGGGTTAAAGGAATTTAACATGATGACACTGGAGGACAAAATAACTAGAAGGGATATGAAAAACGTATAAAATATTGAGTGAAACTGATAGTGTGAATAGGGACAGAATATTTGAGAGATGGGAAACAGGAATACAATGGCACAGCTGGAAGTTGAAAACTCAGATTAGTCATATGGATGTTAGGAAGTATTTCTTCAGCCTTAGATTTGTCAGGAAGTGAAACGTACTAGAGAGTGAAACGAAAGAAATTCATACATAGTTTTATGAAGGGATACAATATGGCTCTTAAGCCAGGAAAGAGTGGATTTGTAGCGACCAGCGAAGAGGAAGGGCCAGGAGCTGTGAATCGACACCTGCAGCTACATATAGTTGAGTACATTTAGGTGAGTAAAATATGCAAAAACACTCACCTATTTGTACTCACCTATTTGTGGTTGCAGGAATCGAGACTCAGCTCCTGGCCCCGCCTCTTCACTGACCGCTACTAGGTCCTCTCTCTCCCTGCTCCATGAGCTTTATCATACCTCGTCTTAAAGCTATGTATGGTTCCTGCCTCCACTACCTCACTTGCCAGACTATTCCACTTCCTGACAACTCTGTGACTAAAGAAATGCTTCCTAACATCCCTTTGACTCATCTGAGTCTTCAACTTCCAATTGTGACCCCTTGTTTCTGTGTCCCATCTCTGTAACATCCTGTCTCTGTCCACCCTATCTATTCCTCGCAGTATTTTGTATGTCGTTATCATGTCTTCCCTAACCCTCCTGTCCTCCAGTGTTGTCAAGACGATTTCCCTTAACCTTTCTTCCTAGGACACTCCCCTTAGCTCAGGGACTAGTCTTGTTGGAAACCTTTGCACTCTCTCTAATTTCTTGACGTGTTTGACCAGGTGTGGGTTCCAAACTGGTGCTGCATACTCCAGTATGGGCCTGACGTACACGGTGTACAGTGTCTTGAACGATTCCTTACTGAGGTATCGGAACGTTATTCTCAGGTTTGTCAGGCACCCTTATGCTTCAGCAGTTGTGCTTCCGGAGACGTGCTCGGTATTATACTCACCCCAAGATCTTTCTCCTTGAGTGAGGTTTGCAGAGTGCTCCAATCATTGTTTCAAGCCCAGTACGTCACACAACTTCTTCCTAAGGACGAAACATTAAACTCCTGTGATCATCATCATAACAAATATTTACATATAGCGGAAATCCATTTTTCACTTCGGCGCAAATGACAACAGGTTTATAACGCTTAATAAAAGTGTCAATTGATTTATGGCTACATGATCCATTTTATGGCACCTGACACTGGATGAATGTGTTCATGATTCATTGTCTTTTAGTTATTGGGAAAAGTGAAAGGCAGAGTAGAAAGTATTAAGACGTTAAGACGTGTTTATTTAACTAAGTAACAGCTCATGCAGCTGTACTTAGATTTGTAAAAGACAAGATCAGATTTTCTTCGGATTATTAACCCTGGAGGGTTAGTTACGCAGGATAACCCAAGAAAGGCAGTGCGTTATCGAGGACTGTCTGTCTTATTTCTACTGGGGTGCTTAAATCTTGTCACCCAGGATGCGACCTACACCAGTCGATTAACATCAAGGTACCTACTTTCTTGCTAGGTAAAATGGGACAACAGGTGTAAAGAAAAACGCCCAATGTTTGCACCCTTGCCGAGGATCGGACCACGGACACTGAGTGTGTGAAGCGAGAAAGTTGCCTACCAAGCAACGGGCCACCTGGTACACGTTCATAACTTTTAATAGTTTCTTCTCTGTCTTTTAATTTTCCTAACAACTATGAAAGTTAAATAGTTATCAGACAATGAATCATGAACACTTTCCTTCTCTCTCAGCAGCAAAAAATGGATCACGCAGCTATAAATCAATTGATATTTATTATGCGTCATAAACGTGTTGTGGCATTTTCGCCGAATTTATAATTGGATTTCCGGTATATGTAAACTTTTGGTGAATTATATTTCATATAGAGAGGCAGTTCGAGCAATTCTTAGTTATAATGATGATTATAACTAAATTAGATAAAAGGACACAACTGCAACTAATGCAACTAACTAGTAGCGGTCAGTGAAGAGGCGGGGCCAGGAGCTGAGTCTCGATTCCTGCAACCACAAATAGGTGAGTACAAATAGGTGAGTGTTTTTGCATATTTTACTCACCTAAATGTACTAGCAAGATTCAATGTAGATAAATGCAAGGTTCTGAAGCTCGGGAGTGTCCATAACCCAAGCACTTATAAGTTAAATAACGTAGAACTTAGCCATACAGATTGCGAGAAGGACTTGGGGGTGATGGTAAGCAGCAACCTTAAACCAAGACAGCAATGCCTAAGCGTACGTAATAAGGCAAATAGATTACTGGGATTTATATCAAGAAGTGTTAGCAACAGAAGTCCAGAGGTTATATTACAGCTTTATACATCATTAGTAAGGCCTCACCTAGATTACGCAGCTCAGTTCTGGTCTCCATATTACAGAATGGACATAAATTCGTTAGAAAACATTCAGCGTAGAATGACTAAATTAATACATAGCATTAGAAATCTTCCTTACGAAGAAAGATTGAAAACCCTAAAATTACATTCACTTGTAAGACGTAGAATGAGGGGAGACATGATCGAGGTATACAAGTGGAAAATGGGTATTAACAAAGGGGATATAAATAAGGTCTTGAGGATATCTCTCCAAGAGAGAACCCGCAATAATGGATTCAAGTTAGATAAGTTTAGATTTAGAAAGGATATAGGAAAGTATTTGGTTTGGAAATAGGGTAGTTGATGAGTGGAACAGTCTGCCTAGTAGGGTTATTGAAGCTAGGACCTTGGGTAGTTTCAAATTTAGGTTGGATAAATTCATGAGTGAGAGGGGTTGGATTTGAGTGGGACTCGCGCATGAGTGGGTAGAATTGTCAAAGCTTATTTCTTGGGTAGCATTGAAAATTGGGTTGAGCAAATATTCTGTTAGTGGGACGGATTGTGAAGGACCTGCCTAGTATGGGCCAACAGGCCTGCTGCAGTGTTCCTCCTTTCTTATGTTCTTATGTTCTTCTTATTTTATTTTGGCAACGTTTCGCTCTCCAGGAGCTTTGTCAAGCTGTTACAAAAAAAACAGGGACAGAGAAGGTATATATGAAAATTAGACACATTTGCAACATCTGGGTATCTGTAATGTAGAGGTTTCGCCTACTAGTGGCAATGCCTTCGTCTGCTACCCGTCCCTTACCACCTGACGCCAGTATATAAGCGCCAGCCTCCTTGCCTCTACTCCAGACTCTTCACGACTACGGTGCTCTTCACACCAACTCCAAGGCTGAGGGACTGATTACATCATCTTTTGTATATAGTTCTACTGTCTTCCATTCATGTCCTAGAATTTGTATTGATAAAGTCACTGGAGGGCGAAACGTCTACATTAAAGATACCCAGATATAGTTGGTAGTTGTAGTTCTTGTAGTAGTGGTAGCAGCTGGCGACGTTTATTGTTTTGAGAAGAATTCTTGCTAATTCATGATTATAACTTAGCAATTTATTGAGATGGTTTGGACATATAGAGAGGATGGAACAAAATAGAATGACTTTGAGAGTGTATAAATCTGTAGTGGAGGGAAGGCGGGGTAGGGGTCGGCCTAGAAAAGGTTGTAGGGAGGGTAAATGAGGTTTTGAATGCGAGGGGCTTGGACTTCCAGCAAGAGTGCGTGAGCGTGTTAGATAGGAGCGAATGGAGACAAATGGTTTTTAGGACTTGACGTGCTGTTGGAGTGTAAGCAAGGTAACATTTATGAAGGGTTTCAGGGAAACCGGCAGGCCGGACTTGATTCCTGGAGATGAGAAGTACAGTGCCGGCACTCTGAAGGAGGGGTGTTAATGTTGCAGTTTTGTAGCTGTAGTGTAAGCACGCCTCTGGCAAGACAGTGATGGAGCGAATGATGAAAGTTTTTCTTTTTAGGGCCACCCTGCCTTGGTGGGAAACGGCCGATGTGTTAATAAAAAAAATAAGCATTTTGAATAGCTTTGATACGAGTTACATTGTACGAACACGAGCTAGATGTGAAGCGTTTATAAGAATGAAGTTCGGAGTGGTCTTACCTGAGCAAAACCATAGGAAAACTGTGTGGTACAAAAACAAAAAATAATTAAAGATGTGTTACTGTAAATATATTTACAATTTTCTTGCCCCTTCCATCCAGCTTTAGTACACTCGGAAAAATCAATTGCAACTAATTTCACTGTAAAGTTTACAGGAATCGAACTCATGGATACGTGTGTATGTAGCCTATTAGCTAACATTCTCCCGTTTTGATTACAATAAAAAAATCAACATCCATGTGAGGTAATGTTAGCAGCTGGTACCGTATGCGACGTTAACAGCGAGGTTCATGTAACTGCCACCTCACTACTGATAAAACTAGTGATAGATCCAGATCTCGTCCTTGAGAAAGAGAGAGAGAGAGAGAGAGAGAGAGAGAGAGAGAGAGAGAGAGAGAGAAGCAAGAGATAGGCAAGAACAAGGAGGAGGCGTTGCCCTGTGCTTTTCTAAAAGTTCACATGCCCAGCTCATTAATGTTGCCATCCATAATCACCTGGAAATGATATTCTTCAAGCTATGCATAAACACTAGTACCTTTGTACTAGAGTGTACAATGTACAGACCTCGGTGGCAACATGCAGACCCCATCAACTTCCTCATGGAAAATTTGCACCCCTTTCTGCCTCAACACAAATGTCAACCTATTATAATTGTCGGTGACCTCAACCAACATCTTATACAAACAGATTTTGATGATCTTCTTGCAGTGTTTGACATGAGGTTAACGTAAGCCCACTTCTTCAGAACATAGTTGACAAATAACAAAATTGAGTCACTAACCTATTGTCTTAGCTTCGGCAACCCACCTTATCTAATTCTGTTGGATGACCCAAGCTGTACACAAGGTCGAGAAAAAATAACACAACACTTAAAAACGGTAAGCCTTTAAAAGAAATGGTGAGGACTACAAAAATTTCGTTAAGGTAGGACGGGCTAACCTTAAAATGTATAAATCTAACACCAAGAATAATATAACAAATAACATAGGAGTGGAATCAATACTTACATAATTAATGGGAGCAGGAAGTCAAGTGATCAAAAACTCGCTATGAGGGTCCCTCGACAACTCCCACCAGGGGGAGAAAGGAGGGGAAGGGGTTAGAGAACTTTTTCCCTCACATCGACCGAGTATGGCACCAGGGACTCGTGGCAAAACTGCAAGCAGTGGGACATTTACTTATCCAAGAGAGGAAATGCCAGCTGCCCTCATATGCATCAATCACGAGCTTAAAGTTACATCAGCCAGGGAAAAAGGATGGCTGGTCACATTTGCTACTAAGAAAATACAAATGATGATGGACTCCAGGCACCATGATGATAATGATGGAGCAGTGGTAGGAATGAGTGGGAGAGTGTTGGTACCTGGAGATGAGGCTAATATCCTTGGGGTGAAATTTGATTATGAAGAACCACGTTGTAAATCTTGCACACAAGGCAGGCAAGAAGCTTACAGCACTTAGACGTATCTGGCATCTTCCTGACAGCAGAGGTTGCAAGATTCTGTTTCAGACACAAGTACGATCACACCTTGAGTATGCTCCACTTTCTTGGATTGCCTGCCTCCCATCTCATTTACTACTTCTTGACAGAATAGAAAACAGAGCAAAATGACTCATCTCTCTCCTGGACCCACCATGGACAGTTCTGTCTTCTCAGCAGAGCCTTCAACAAAGGAGGGATGTGGGTGGCTTTACCATATACCACACTTTGCTCCACTACTACGACAGCGAGAAGTGAGCTTCTACACAATAAGACGGGCAGCAAACAGCAACTACACTCTGACTGTATACTTCTCCAGAATATCGCTTCACCTGACATCATTTCTTCCTAGGATGAGTCGAGTCTGGACATGTACATACAGCATAACATCATCAACGAAATAAAATCAATTGACCAAATGAAATCGCTGGCCCACAGTTAGCTCCAACTTCATGCTGTTCACTCTTTGTTTATCTCATAAAATAAAAAAGCTTTCAAATGAGCTGATGCAGTTAACAGCTCCTAGCTTGTAAAAAGAAGTTAGGAACCCTTAACCTAACTTTGTAAAACTCTGTCTAAAGAGAGAGAGAGAGAGAGAGAGAGAGAGAGAGAGAGAGAGAGAGAGAGAGAGAGAGAGAGAGAGAGAGAGAGAGAGAGAGACAGACAGACAGACAGACAGACAGACAGACAGACAGACAGCCAGAGACAGAGAGATACAAAGAGATAGTTGAGAAATTACATATGTGCTATTGATGCATATCGTTATTATATGTGTGTGTGTGGTGTGTGTGTGTGTGTGTACTCACATTGCAAGGATCGAGTCACAGTTCCTGGCCCTGCTTCTTCGCTATTCGTTACTAGGTCCACTCCTGGTTCCAAGATCCTTGTCGTACCTCGTCTTAAAACTATGTATGAAATTTCATTTCTACCACTCTTCAGATTGTTCCACTTCCTAACAACTCTATATCTGAAGAAATGATTCCTAACATCTCTCTGACTCATGTGTGTTTTGAACTTCCAATTGTGTCCTCATGTTTTTATTTCCCATATCTAAAATATACATTCCCTGTTCACCTTATAAATTCCTCTCAGTATTTTGTATGTCGCTATCATATGTCTCCTCTTCATCCAGTCTCTCCAATATGGATGAGAGGTTTGATGGGTCTGGTAAAACAATTTCTTTGGTTTCAGCAATTTTGGGTGAATTCAGTATTTGATACTGATTTCTAGGTCTTTCAGATGACGTCCTTTATTTCGTTGAAGCTGTTGGTATAATGCAGTTATTTATATTTATTTATAAGCATGGTAAGCGATGATTGAGACATTTTTTTGATAGCTCTTTTGGAATTAAGCCCATTCTTTATTGTTTTTTGAGAGGCTTGCTTCTTGTCAGTGGATCTGTAGACGCTGTTGTTAGTTATGGGTTATTTAGTTGCTTGTTTGTGGCCTCTTTGATTTTTAAAGAACATTGTTATAGAGGCATTGAATTTCTGAAGAAAAACAAGTGTGAATATCGTTATTATTATTATTATTATTATTATTATTATTATTATTATTATTATTATTATTATTATTATTATTATTATTATTATTATTATTATTATTATTATATAATTCTCTCTGCCAACCAATGGTGCTTATTGGCATGATAAAATTATTCCCTGACCACTCGTTGTGGAGCCTGAGTGAAATATAATGGGTGTCATTCGGAGATTTGGATATATTGGTTTCTAATAATGTTGGATAATGATCATCCATAATGTCATTGATTATGGCTGCTTTTAGGGGAGCTGCTATGTTTCACAATTATGGTCAAGACAAGATGCAGATGTCTCAGAGATTCACGTGACTACGGTGTTGTGGGCAGTAGCAGGTATTATACATGTTGTTTAAGAAGCCAGCGACTTATGGTTTATCTGCTTCAATAAGAGTAATATTAAAGTGACCGAGTATTTTTAAGTGACGCATCATTTGATCTTTAAGATTATCCCCAAAGGTTCCTATGATGGTAAGTGTAGATCTGTAGAGACCTCCTATTATTAATGAGGCACTTACGTTAATAGCAGCAAGCTGAGCAAATATGTATAAACCCCATGGTTATCATTAGTGCAAGTCGAATTTATGGGTTGCGTCTTATTGATTTAGTATATTACACAGCCACTTCCCTTGTGGTGGTACCCAGGTATGTTGCAGATGTCTGTGTCTTTTTTAATCGAGGTTTCAGGTAGAGGAGTAAAAGTTACGTTAGAATTTAAAGACTCAAGAAGTGTTATGATATCTTGGGTTTGCTGTGAGCTGATTATTGTAAAGTTCTGAGAGGAGCTTAAGTTAAAGATCAATATTAGCATTCATATGTTGTACTTTAAAGAAAAGAATAATAATGACTGATAAAATCTAAGGGATGATATACGGTAAGAGAAAAATAGTACTAAATTTCAGAGTTAATAAAGTAAATGAGAAAATGAACAACTAAAAAATATGCAATAAAAATATAATGGAAAAAAAATGAAAAAAAAATGATAAGGATAACAATAATATAGCAATGACGTTATAAAACTGTTTGGTAAACAATATTAAGAAAACTAATAAATACAGTGTTACACAAATGAAAGTAATAAGTAATTGGGTAAACTATGAACTAACAGTATTAACTAGTTACAAAATGCAGTGTAGTATACAAAATACATGATTAACAGCGTATGATGTACACTGAATAGTATATAAAGTAATTACAAGACGGTAGCATCAAAAACTGATAAAAATATGCAGGGAACAGTATATAAATGAGCCACAAAATAGTGTTATATAAACAAAAAATGTGAACAAATGGATAAAATATACAAAGAAGAATGTATTAAGTAATTATAAAATACAGAAAACTGGGGAGATAGAAAGTGAGGTAATGAGTCTCTCAGCCTGGGAGATGAATGTCTCATTTCTAGTCATATAAACAACAAACCTAAATAACTGGATAAAATATATAAGGAAGTGGACAGTAATGAATTTAAAACAGAAGCAATAAAATATATAACTAAAAGGGTAAAATATGCAGTTAACAGGATTATAATGAACTAGATTCCAAAAAATAATTATGTATTGAACAATAAACTGCCTCAAAATTATTAAGCTATATAAGGTAATATTGTAAGTACACTTCAGTGTATTTAATATTGAGCGGCATATGAGTGTATAAATGAATATAAATGATACCCATGATGGTTGCAGAGGAATATGGACGTACAGTGGTACCCCGGTTTTCGTCAATAATTCGTTCCCAAAGGCTGTTCGAGTGCCGTTACCGAACGAATTTGTTCCCATAAGGACGAATGTAAATTAGATTAGACCGTTTCAGACCCTCAAAAATACACTTACAAAAGCACTTACAAAAATACACTTACATAATTGTTTGAGTTGGGAGCTGTACGAAATCCGGGGTACAACGTATTATAGAAAGCAAAAAATAAATATATAATTTATGGAGTGAAAGAAAGAATTCGAAAATAATCTAGAAACAGAAAAGTTTTGTTTAATGTACATTTTTTTTTCAGTAAAAGAAAAAAACCCGAAAGTGACATAAGAAAGAAACTGAATTTCTGGTGTGTGGATTGAGATTGGAGAGGGTTCCGTGTGTTGGTGGAGGCGTCGTGGTGGTGGAGGTGTGAGGGAGGTATGTGAGGTGAATGTGTGTGTGAAGGTGTGGTGTGTAGTTTATTCACCTATTTGTACTTACCTATTTGTGGTTGCAGGTGTCGAGACTCAGCTCCTGGCCCCGCCTCTTCACTGATCGCTACTAGGTCCTCTATCTCCCTGCTCCATGAGCTTTATCATACCTCGTCTTAAAGCTATATATGGTTCCTGCCTCCTGTGAGTGTGTGTTTGTGATGGAGAGATGAAAGTACGATGGAGGAATGGATTAGTGGTGGAGATGGATGTAAAGTGAAGTTGTGTGTTGTGGTGGAGGGGTGGATGTGTCGTGAGGGGTGGAGGGGTGGATGTGTGGTGAGGGGTGGAGGGGTGGAGGGGTGGATGCGTGGTGAGGGGTGGAGGGGTGGAGGTGTGGTGTGGGGGTGGAGGGTGGAGGTGTGGTGAGGGGTGGATGTGTGGTGAAGGGGTGGAGGGTGGATGTGTGGTGAGGGGGTGGATGTGTGGTGAGAGGGTGGAGGGTTGTTGAGTGGGGAGGGGGTGGAGTGGTGGATGTGTGGTGAGGGGGTGGAGGGGTAGATGTGTGGTGAGGGGGTGGATGTGTTGTGAGGGGGTGGAGGGGTGGATGTGTGGTGAGGGGGTGGATGTGTTGTGAGGGGGTGGAGGGGTGGATGTGTGGTGAGGGGGTGGATGTGTTGTGAGGGGGTGGAGGGGTGGAGGGGTGCTGGTGGTGAAAGTGGATATTTTTATTTAATTCATATATGATATCTTTTTTAAGACATCAAATGTGAATTAAATATAGAACCAAAATAAAGATAGAATAAAGCTAAGGGATGGGAGAGTGGATGGTTTATACCAGGGGTCCCCAGGTATACCAGGGGTCCCCAGGTCACCACCTTCATCAAGTTTCACATTGTTTATCGACCCACAAACATTATATAAAAATACTAATTTAATAAATAGTACTTTAACTAATATTACTACTACTACTACTACTAATAATAATAATAATAATAGTAATAATAATAATAATAGCTTCATAAAAATGCACTTAAATTACGAAAAATATAAGATTTAAAGTACGTTTTTTTTACTAAAACCGTTGATATCATTAATGGGAAGGATACGTCTGATGAAGGTCAACAAGGTCACTGTTATTTGGTTGCAGGTTGGTGAGTTTTAGTCGTAAGTCAGCAGCGGCATTGTTGCATTGATAAACGAAGTTATGAATCCAGATCTTAAATATTCTTGTGTATACTGTCAGCACTTCTTGGTATCAGCAGTTGCCATTATGGATGTCAAAATGGATGTCAAAATGCTGATTTTTTAGTAAAATGCCCAGGAATCACTTCTTTGGCACCATGATTGCTATCACTGTGGGTGTTGAGAATGTATTGACTCCCCAACAGTGTTTGAGGTGAGGGAGCACGCGTTGAGGTGAGGGAGCACGCGTTGAGGTGAGGGAGCACTCCTTCCCGGGACAGGAGAGATGAGAGAGACAAGGGGAAGGGTAGAAGGTCATAGATACACAACGCAAAGCACGTCCCCCAGCCATTTATCGACCCCTTTGATAGTCCCATCGATCCCTAGGGGTCTATTTTGACCACTTCGGGGAACCCTGGTATAGAGGAAGCACAAAGCGAGCAAGGCAGGAGCGCTAAAAAAGAAAAAAATATGCTCCGATTTTGACCTGGTGTAGGCGTGTCACAGCAGGTGGAAAACCCTTCTCTTTTGGGACGGTCCCAGCTCACGAAGGGATCTTATCTAATCTCTACAAACATAAGCTATAGCACATTCACTCTAGCATGTATTCACACTTCTGGAGATTTCACTGTAAGGCAGTAAAATGCATAATTTTGTTGCAGGTTGCAGAAGGATGCACAGAAGACTATGCTTCAAAGGTGCTTGGATTCAGGATTTATTTGATAAATTTGAAAAAAAAACGACAAAAATCCCATCAGATAAAATAAGTTTAATGTATCACGTTGGAAATAATGATCTACAGCAGAATTGATCAGAGGATATTTTAATTAACAGATACAAAGACTGGTGAAGGAGACAAGTAAATATAAGATTATTGTCAAGATATAATGTAGACGCCTATACACTCAGTAATTACAAGGATCTAAAGCAAATATTTGTAGATTTGTGAGAAAAGGATGCTGCTGCTCTAGTCTATATAGAACTGTGGGACGACTTTAATAATGAAAGCTTATTTAATGCAAGACAGTCTTCATTTGAGCGAGGTGGGAGGGTGAGGATGGAGGGCAGGCCTCAGGCAGCGGGAGGGTGAGGATGGAGGGCAGGCCTCAGGCAGCGTGAGGGTGAGGATGGAGAGTAGGACTCAGGCAGCGGGAGGGTGAGGATGGAGGGCAGGACTCAGGCAGCGGGAGGGTGAGGATGGAGGGCAGGCCTCAGGCAGCGTGAGGGTGAGGATGGAGAGTAGGACTCAGGCAGCGGGAGGGTGAGGATGGAGGGCAGGACTCAGGCAGCGGACGGTAAAGTAGGAGAGAGAAGCCAGTGTAACACAAGTCATGTAACCAGTGGAAACAAGAATTTAAGACAATTACCTCAGCTGGGGAAGACCAGCTGGGTAAACCAAAAGTATTTTACACAAGCGCTAGTAGTACGATTATTATTATTATTATTATTATTATTATTATTATTATTATTATTATTATTATTATTATTATTATTATTATTTTTTTAAATTTATGGTAAGCGCTAATCCTATGTGTGCCATTCAGTACAAGACGTGGTGGAGGCTTGATCCTCCGTTTCCTGAACGCGAGACAGTTGCGCTTCCTATTTGTACTCGGGTGTGCTAGCAATACGAGTATATTCCAAAACAAGGACAAACTATCCACATTTATTTAACAAAATTATCCAGCTAAGTGAATCATGTTATGAGTCCAAAAAACAGAAATTTCCTTGACTCATTGCGATATTTTTAATGATGTTCATATTCATGATGAAAGGTGATGAAAGTGACTGTTAATGATGAACTGCATACGACAGAAATTCATAAGCATGATGAAGTAGGATGTGACTCAGCATGTAGAAAACTATATATTGGGCTTAATATTTCGTCCCTCAAAACAAAGCCAGGGAGATAATTCTAAGTATCGAGAAGGATAAGATACCAGGAAAGATAAATGGAAAACAAGGAAAAAAACAAAGGCTGGATGACTAGTCAATTAGATGAGATCAAAATTAAAAAATTAATGCATATAAGACATTTATTCTGACTGCTAAGTTGTAAAACCCAAGTAACTTAATACGATTACAGAAAGAAAATAAGAGAAAAATCAGAAATACAAAACAAAAATTCGAAAGACGAATTGCGCAAAACCCCATAGGTGACCAAAAAGAATTTTTCAAATGCGTCAGGGGAAAAAAAAGTACAAGCAACAATAGGAATTTTAACTAACCATAAGGGAAGAATAACAAATGACATCATTGATGTGATGTTTACAGTCAACACAGCCAGGCTGCAAAATTTGTTTTAAGGGCCTGACGCCGGCAAATTATATGTTAACTATATTAGCGGCCCTGAAATAATATATTAGTTGTAGAAACTGAATGCTAATGTATCAAACTTACCCAGTGAAATACTTACTAAATCATTAGAAGAAGGTAAGGTGCCAAATAGACTGAAAACTAGCGCATGTTTCCCCCATATTTACAAAGGGGAAACAATATTTGTGCCCTTAAATACAATCCCTCCCGCTTAACGTCAGTTAAGGATGAACAAATGGAGTCTATTATTAGGAACAAGATAGATTATTTACTCGAAATAAAAACCTAATAACCCGAAATCAGCAAGGATTCCACAACAGATCATACCTGACTAATTTCTCGAATTTCTCAATTAAATAAACAACAAACAGAATGAAAAAGTCCAAAGAAATGTAGAATGTTCAGATTTTCATAAGGCTTTCAACCAGGTATCCCATTTGAAGACTGAGGAGAATACAGTCATTCAAGACCCAGCTGGACAAGCATTTTGCAGGAGGAGCATTTAACAAGCTACAGTGAGGGAGGACAGGAGCGAGATATTGCCTAGAACACTCGCTACCTCACTCAACCATTCACTAAACTCAACCTAACCCACTTTAAACCCAAGCAGACCATCATATACATGCAAATGTATATGATGTGAATTCAAAAGCTTCCTGGTGTTTGTCCAGCAGCTGCACCAGGACCGTTAAATGTCAACGAAAAAAACAAATGTATGATTATTATCGTATTAAAATTAGAGGATTATGATTGTCATAAGAACCTCTTGGTAACCAGAAGTAGAACCACTGGTACACACAGTTCTTTCTCTAATGGGCAGTGAAATGACACAATTAGTTAAAAATAGCAGCAGTACGACTTTAATAGAAGTAGTTGTAGTTCATTTCTTCAATCCAGTTCCATCTCTTCTGTAATTTCTACGCCATTTTTCCTAAACTGTTTTCATGCCGGCAGTGGCCAGTGTCGTGGGGGTTCGTGAGGAGATATTGGAGTAATAAATACACACGTTGGATGTCTTGGAGGCGTATAATTAAGGAAGTCTTGAGGAGTAGCCCAAGCCTGCCGTCGAGTCTAAGCCTAGCCTTGAACTGAAGGAGGAGCCCCAGGCCTACTGACAACATGTGATGGTCTCCTGACGTCACGGCTAGCAAGGGAGTGTATCCATAAAGTAGCTGGGATTATCTAAGTATACAACACAATACACAGTAACACAGAAGCATGAGGAGTGTAAAGAGGGACGAGAACTTTATGTTTATCGATATTTTATTCCTACACCTATATAATACATGATAGCCCTTGATTTAAATAGAAGATAGTTCTCTGCAGAATGAATTTGTCATCTGTATTTGTGTCTTTCGGATATTCTTTATTTTTTTTGTTTCTCTCGACTTTGAAGTTAAGGGGGGGGGGTTGTCCGAAGCACCCCCTCCCTCTCTCTCTCTATCTCTTTATCCCTCTGTCTCTGTCTGTCTGTCTGTCTGTCTGTCTCTCTATCTCTCTCTCTCTCTCTCTCTCTCTCTCTCTCTCTCTCTCTCTCTCTCTCTCTCTCTCTTTCTCTGTGTTCAGACATGCCCAGCTTTAGGTGTAAGAGATTAATGGATTAACGTGTACGTTGACTCTATCTCCAACACTTTTCTTTAACCCAGAACTGACAGTATTGTTTAATTTTGAATTACCTCTCATGTTATAGAAAGAAAAAGTCTTGCTACTTAGATCATTCACTAAATTAAAAATCTTTCCTCGCACAAACCAGTAATGTTAGTTAATTTCACTTAATTCTCAAGCACTTATAAGAGGCATAAAATATTCTTTATGGATTTTCACAGAATACCTGAATACTTATGCCATGAATAGTATTAAGCAGTTAGTAAGGTCTAGAATTATTCTGATATCCATGTGTAGTAGAGTGGATAAACTGGAAACGTTATTTTGTCCTCTAATTCCATCGTCCTTTAAATCCGACTCTGTTTATGTGGCAACACTGACGTGTCTCTGATATTTTAATGAAAATATGGAGACTGTTAATTACATGATTACTATTAAGGTTTGACCTGGATACATATACACCAAGCAAATGCATGGACCTAGTTCAGAAAATTTAGGAAAAGTGTGATGAAGCTTTAGATTATGTTCAACTATAGAACAATTTCAATAGTGAAAAGCTTGTCTACAGAAAACTTATTTTATTTAGCGACGTGCGTAGATGAAGGCTGGAATGACTTACTAGAAACTGTACATTGCAGACGTGGAGGGGTGAGGGTGGAGGAAGTGGACACCATACCATTACAAGTCAGGTAATCATGAACTTAAACTAATTTTCCCAGTTGAAGAAGACGCATCGTCAGAGTCCAGGTATTATTGCCTTAAATTAATCTTAATTTAATCCCCAAAAAACACCTAATAGGAAAAAAAGCCTTCACTGGATACAATATTTTTAAATAAAGCTCGAGATTATTAAAAAAAAAGTTAGTGGAGTGACCCCTGAATGTTAGCAATGATCTTAATGCTATTGAGATTAAAGAGAGTGATGTACTTGTATATGACTGCAAACAAAACTTAGCAAACGACACAGTTTGTAAGACGAATTTAAGGCAACTTTCAGCAATAAACAAGCGGTATTAGTTGGTGACCTTAATCATCCTAACATAAGAACATAATAAGAAGGAACACTGCAGCAGGTCTACTGGCCCATGCGAGGCAGGTCCATTTCTCCTTCCGGTTTAAGCCAATGCCCTAACCTAGTCAGATCAGGTCACTTCCACTTAAGGAAGGAGCACGGCATCTGACCTAGTAGCACAATCTAGACAGGTCCAGCTCACACCCACCCACACCCACTCATGTATTTGTCTAACCTATTTTTAAAACTACACAACGTCTTAGCTTCTATGACGGTACTCGGGAGTTTGTTCCACTCATCCACAACTCTGTTACCAAACCAGTGCTTTCCTATGTCCTTTCTGAATCTGAATTTTTCCAACTTAAAGCCATTGATTTGAAAAATCTATTTGGGGATCAGGAGGTAGCCACTGTGATTCAGAACAACTTCTTAAGGCAAATTGTCACATCAGCTTCTCGTGGCACCGTTTGTGATGGTAAGCAGCAACCTTAAACCAAGACAGCAATGCCTAAGCGTACGTAATAAGGCAAATAGATTACTGGGATTTATATCAAGAAGTGTTAGCAACAGAAGTCCAGAGGTTATATTACAGCTTTATACATCATTAGTAAGGCCTCACCTAGATTACGCAGCTCAGTTCTGGTCTCCATATTACAGAATGGACATAAATTCGTTAGAAAACATTCAGCGTAGAATGACTAAATTAATACATAGCATTAGAAATCTTCCTTACGAAGAAAGATTGAAGACCCTTAAATTACATTCACTTGTAAGACGTAGAATAAGGGGAGACATGATCGAGGTATACAAGTGGAAAATGGGTATTAACAAAGGGGATATAAATAAGGTCTTGAGGGTATCTCTCCAAGAGAGAACCCGCAATAATGGATTCAAGTTAGATAAGTTTAGATTTAGAAAGAATATAGGAAAGTATTGGTTTGGAAATAGGGTAGTTGATGAGTGGAACAGTCTGCCTAGTAGGGTTATTGAAGCAAGGACCTTGGGTAGTTTTAAATTTAGGTTGGATAAATTCATAAGTGAGAGGGGTTGGATTTGAGTGGGAATTGCACATGAGTAAATAAAATTATCAAAGCTTATTTCATGGGAAGCATTGAAAATTAGGTTGAACAAATATTCTGTTAATGGAATGGAATGTGAAGGACCTGCCTAGTATGGGCCAACAGGCCTGCTGCAGTGTTCCTCCTTTCTTATGTTCTTATGTTCTTAAAATAAAATGGATCAAACTACCAAATTCAGAAATGTTAAAGAAAATGTGGAGGTGATTACAATTACACATTCTGTGTATCAGAAGATATGAAGTAAGAAGAGAAATAAAGATAAAACAATCAGTCATGTTGGAAATATAATTGGTACACATTAAATAATGTTACACTTAGAAAATAAGATAAAATAAATAACAGACATGCTAAAAAGGAATTTGAAAGACGAATTGTACAAAACATTAAAGGAAGCCTAAAAGAATTCCTCAAAAAAGTCAAGAAAAAAAAGGAATGAAGCAACGATTGGGGAAGAAAAATAACCAGCAGAGATAAATCCCCACTACAGTTTTCGGATTTGTATTTATACCTGAACTTGACACCAGCGTTTCTAGGAAAAAAATTAGATTAAGAGGCCTTACTCTGATAAAATAAGCATAAACAAAATAAGAAGCCCTGGCACACTAAAATACTTATATAAGGTGAATAAGAACCAGTTCAGAGAACCGACAAGTTATAAATTAGACACATATGCAACATTTGGGTATCTTTATTGAGGAAACGTTTCGCCACACAGTGGCTTCATCAGTCCAATACAAAGTAGAAACGTGTAAGGAGAGTAGGAGTTTTGAGGTAATCAGTCCCTCGGCCTGGAGTCGATGTGTTCAGTCCATCAATCTTGTAGAAAGTACTGCATATGTCCGTAGAGGTGGCTTATATACTGTAGTCAGGTGAGGTGAAGCAGCAGGAGGCGGGGTCATAGTGGTACCATCCACTAGTCGAAGTAGGTCTTCATCCAAAGGTTGGACAAGTGTTGAAGAATTCGTTTGTATTAAGATCCCAACACTTGTCCAACCTTTGGACGAAGACCTACTTCGACTAGTGGATGGACCATATGACCCCGCCTCCTGCTGTCACCTCCCTGACTACAGTATATAAGCCACCTCTACGGACATATGCAGTAATTTCTACAAGATTGATGGACTGAACACATCGACTCCAGGCCGAGACTGATACCTCAAAACTCTACTCTCTACACGTTTCTACTGTATTGACTGATGAACCACTGTGTGGCGAAACGTTTCCTCAATAAAGATACCCAAATGTTGCATATGTGTCTAATTTATAAGAACCAGTTAAGTGGACCAGATTAATGGCCTACCAGAGTTATAAAATATTTAACTAATCATTAATGAACGTAAAGTGACCAATGGCATATATTACCCTAATTTATTAACAGGCTGACAAGATTTGTACTCTCATCTATTCCCTCATCAGCTTAATATCAGTTCTAGATAAATTAATAGAAGCTTTATTAAGGGCAAAATATAGTTAAATTTCTGGAAAATAATTTGGCCTGACAAAGCCCCTCGAGGTTTTCATTTACATACAAACTGAGATGAAAACATTCCCAGCAGGTTGAAGATGAATGGTTCAGAGAACCGACAAGTTGATTGATGGACTGACAACATCGACTCAAGGCCGAGGGACTGATTACCTCAAACTCCTCCTGTTCTTCACGATTATTCTTTATATGGACTGATGAAGCCACTGTGTGGCGAAACGTTTCCTCAATAAAGATACCCAAGTGTTGCATATGTGTCTAATTTATTATTCCCAGCAGGTGCAGTATATCGAGACTTCCGAAAGGTACACGACAAGGTAGAGTTGGCCTCGCAGAAACTAAGACAAATAAAGGCCGATGGAACATGGGGTGACTACTCAAAGATGTAAACAGTATTTGGTTATAAATGAATACTTGTTATTATTATTATTATTATTATTATTATTATTATTATTATTATTATTATTATTATTATTATTATTATTATTATTATTATTATTATTATTATTATTATTATTATCATCATGGGGAAGCGATAACCCCGTAGAATTATACAACGCCTGTGTGGGGAATGTGGATGGTATTCAGGATTAAGTCAGAGACCTGGAGCACAGATTCAATTCCCTAGATCAACAGCCCCTCACCTGCGTCAGGGATCCTTCTCTGAGGGGAATGAATACCTGTGCCCACCCAATTAGTCCTGTAACAAAGGTGATAAATGTTTGATGAGTTGTCGATTTTGGAATATTATGTTAGTCAACTATGTATTAGCAAAGGACTTGATATTCAGTATGCGAGGAAATTGTATTATTACACATCATTCCCACTGATGAAGAATATAAAATTGATGATCATGTTTAGTTGAACGACTGTGTGATATTCGTATTTAATATTTAAGATATGATATAGGGCGTAATGACAGTAGTTTGCTGCACTATGTATTGGTAGATAAAAGACTGTTAGGTAGACTTCAGGATGTACATGTTTATAGAGGGGGTCACAGATATATCAGATCACTTTTTAGTTGTAACTACAATGAGAGTAAAAGGCAGATGGGATACAAGGAGAGTAGAAACAGCAAGTAAGAGAGAGGTGAATGTCTATAAACTAAAGGAGGAGACAGTTAGGGTAAGATATAAACAACTACTGGAGGATAGGTGGGCTAGTGAGAGTATAGGCAATGACGTTGAAGATGTATGGGGTAGGTTTAAAAATGTAGTGTTAGAGTGTTCAGCAGAAGTTTGTGTTTACAGGAAAGTGGGTGCGGGAGGGAAGAAGAGCGATTGGTGGAATGATGAGGTAAAGAGAGTAGTGAGAGAGAAAAAGTTAGCATATGAGGGGTTCTTGCAAAATAGAAGTGATGAAAGGAGGGAGGAATATATGGAGAGGAAAAACGAGGTTAAGAGAGTAGTGAAGCAATGTAAAAAGAGAGCAAATGAGAGAGTGGGTGAGATGTTATCAACAAATTTTGTTGAAAATAAGAAAAGGTTTTTTAGTGAGATTAATAAGATGAGAAAGCCTAGGAAACGAATGGATTTGACAGTTAAAAATAAGAGAGGAGAGTTGTTAGATGGAGAATTAGAGGTATTGGGAAGATGGAGGGAATATTTTGAGGAACTGTTAAATGTTGATGAAGACAGGGAAGCTGTGATTTCGGGTATAGGGCAAGGAGGAATAACATCTTGTAGGAGTGAGCAAGAGCCAGTTGTAAGTGTGGAGGAAGTGCGTGAGGCAGTGAGTAGAATGAAAGGAGGTAAAGCAGCTGGGATTGATGGAATAAAGATAGAAATGTTAGAAGTAAGGTGGAGGGTATAGTCTTAGAATGTTAAGTTATTTTATTTAATAAATGAATGGAAGAAGGCAAAGTTCTTAGAGATTGGCAGAGAGCATCCATAGTTCCTTTGTATGAATGCAAAGGAGACAAAGAGAGTATAAATATTATAGGGGAATAAGCCTGTTGAGTATACCTGGTAAAGTGTATGATAGAATTATTATTGAAAGAATGAAGAGCAAGACAGAAAGCAGGATAACAGATGAACAAGGAGGTTTTAGGAAAGGTAGGGGGTGTGTAGACCAAGTGTTTACAGTGAAACATATAGCTGAACAGCATTTAGATAAGGGTAAATAGGTTTTTATGGAATTCAAGTATTTTTGAAAGGCGTATGACAGGGTGGATAGGGGAAAAATGTGGCAAATGTTGTAAATGTAGTGAAGAGTTTTTACGAGGATACTGAAGCTCAGGTTAGAGTATGTAGGAGAGAGAGAGATTATTTCCCAGTAAAAGTAGGCCTTAGACAAGGATGTGTAATGTCACCATGGTTGTTCAATATGTTTATAGATGGAGTTGTAAGAAAAGTGAATGTTCTGGTGTTGGCAAGAGGTGTGGGGTTAAAAGTTAAAGAATCTAACACACAGTGGGAGTTGTCACAGTTGCTCTTTTCTGATGACACTGTGCTTTTGGGAGATTCTGAAGAGAAGTTGCAGAGGTTGGTGGATGAGTTTGGTAGGGTATGTAAAAGAAGGAAATTAAAAGTGAATATTGGAAAGAGTAAGGTGATGAGAACACAGATTTTCAAAATGTCAGTTTTGATATCAAGGAATGTCACCTGTGTCACCGTCAATGTTAAGACCTGGGTCTCTTGACAACTACTGACATTATCTCTCTGGTATAAACCATTGTAAGGGATACTTAAAAGGGATTTAAAAACTCACGGTCAGAAAACTGACAAAAAATTCTAGTAAACTTGTGCTAGTGTTTGCTCTAGTGTCTTTCTAAACCATTAATCCAAACTCGATAATTTTATGATTTTGGAAATACTTTTTCCTACGAATAATAAGGAAGCAGAACTCAGGCAACGACTAGCTCCCTCCTCCATCACTCTATATACTTTTATTTTTTAATTCAATGTATTGGGTTGAAAAAGCCACTGGATGGTGATGAGGATAACAAAAAAATTAGGTAACGAAAGACTGGATATCAAATTTCAAGGAGGGAGTATGAAGGAAGTGGATATATTCAGATATTTAGGAGTGGATGTATCAGCAGATTGGTCTATGAAAGATAAGTTGAATCATAGAAATGATGAGGGAAACAAAGTGAGTGGTGCACTGAGGAGTCTGTGGAGACAAAACATTATCCATGGAAGAAAAGAGAGGAATGTATGAGAGCATAGTTATACCTACGCTCTTATATGGGTGTGAAGCATGGGTGGTGAATGTTGCAACGAGGAGAAGGCTGGAGGCAGTGGAGATGTCATGTCTGAGGGCAATGTGTGGTGTGAATATAATGCAGAGACTCCGTAGATTGGAAATTAGGAAGAGGCGTGGGGTTACTAAAGTATTATCCAGAGGGTTCGGACATTTAGAGAGGTTGGAAAGAAAGTGTACAACGAGAGTGTATAAATCTGTAGTGGAAGGAAGGCCGGGTAGGGATCGGCCTAGGAAAGGTTGGAGGGAGGGGGTAAAGGAGGTTTTGTGTGTGAGAGGCTTGGACTTCCAGCAAGCATGCGTAAATGTGTTAGATAGGAGTGAATGGAGACAAATGGTTTTTAGGACTTGACAAGTTAGAGTGTAAGCAAGGTAACATTTATGGAGGGATTCAGGGAAACCGGGAGGCCGGACTTGAGTCCTGGAAATAGGAAGTACAGTGTCTGCACTCTGAAGGAAGAGTGTTAATATTGCAGTTTAAGCTTAAGTAAGTAGTGTAAGCGCGCCTTTGGCAAGAGAGTGATGGAGTGAATGATGATTAAAGTTTTTCTTTTTCGGGGCACCCTACTTTGGTCCGAAACGGCCGAAGTATTAATAAAAAAATAACTCTTTCACTCTCTCTCTCTCCCCTCTCCCTGAGGTGATAAATGGTGATTAACAGGGATCAACGGTGTGAGAAAGACACATGCAGTAACTTGGACATTAAGGAGACATATCGCCATCCAGTGGCTTTTTCAACCCAACACATTGAATAAAAAAAAATGGTATATAAAGTGCTGGAGGAGGGAGCTAGGCGTTGCCTGAATTCTGCTTGCTTATTTTTCGCTGTAAGAAGTATTTCTAAAATTGAATTTTGAGTAATGATTTAGAACGACACTAGAGCAAACACATGGACATGTTTATTAGATATTTTTTATCAGTTTTCTGACCGGAAGTTTTTAAATCCCTTTTAAGTATCCCTTACAATGGTTTATACCAAGTTGAGAGATAATGTCAGTAGTTATGAAGAGACCCAGGTCATGTAGGTGAGATTCCTTGATATCGGAACTGGTATTTTGAAAGTCAGTGTTATAGTTATGGTTATTTCAAAGTATAGTATAAGCGTTTTTTAACAGTTAGGTTAACAGTTAGGTTAAGATTCCTAACTATATTTACATGTTAAGAATTGTTACCTACATCAGCTCATTTTAACGCCTTTTATTGTTAAGACAGATAGACAGATGTGGAACAAGATGAAGTTGGAGTCATCTGTGGGCCAGCAATATCATTTGGTCAACTGACTTTATTTCATTGATGTCATTATGATGTACGAATATGTTCCAGATTCGAGTCATCCTAGGGATAAATAATCTCACGTAACAATGTTCTGGAGAAGGGTACAGTCAGTGTGAAGTTGCTGCTTGTTGCCCGTCTTGTGGTGTAGAAGCTCACTTCTCGCTGTCCTCGAAGTGCTTGTTGCCCGTCTTGTGGTGTAGAAGCTCACTTCTCGCTGTCCTCGGAGTGGAGACAATATTGGCCTTTACATAACAGTAAGGCCGCCCACATCCCTCCGGTGTTGAAGGCTCTGCTGAAATGACAGATCTATCGAGGCTGGGTCCAGGCGAGAGATGAGTCGTCTTGCTCTGTTCTCTACTTTGTCAAGAAGTCGTACATGAGATGGGGGCAGGCAATCCAAGAAAGTGGAGCATACTACTTGAGCCTCGTATGGAATCTTGTTGCCACTACTGTCGAGCAGATACAAGATACGTCGAAGTGCTGTAAGCCTCCTTGCTGCCTTCTTTGCAAGATTCACAACGTGGTTCTTTATAGTCAGTTTGGGGTCAAATTTTACCCCAATGATATCAACTTCATCCCCGGGTACCAACACTCTCCCATTTATTCTTACTATTGTTCCGTTATTATTATCATGGGGAGCACTAAACTTGTAGGGATTATACAGTGCCTGTGGAGTGGGGTATGGAAGATTTTCAGGCTTAATTCAGGGAATTATGGCCCAGATCCAGTTCCCTATATCAAGAGCCCCTCATCATCATCTAGAAATTTTCCTTGAGAAAATCCACTGCTCCAGCATTACCATCTTGGTGCCTAGAGACCATCATTTGTGTTTTCTCAGATGCAAATGTGACTTGCTATCGCTTTCCCAAGGCTGATATAGCTGTAAACTGATGATTGCTGTAACTTAGAGCAGCTGGCATTTCCTCTCTTGGATAAGTAAATATCAGAGTACAGTCGTCTGCATATGCTTGGAATTCTGGGATGAGATGAAGAAGGTCATTGAAGTAGACATTCCGTAGCAATGGTCCCAGCACACTTACCTGTGGCACGCTTCTTAGTTATTCTGCCTCATGTGTTAGTTCTTGTTCTACCTGATGAACGGTGGGAAAATGTTTTCTAAAGTCTTAGAGGAAAATATTATTACTGTGCTGTGAAATCCAACTTTGCTATCTCTCCCTCTCTCCCTCCCTCCCTACCCCCCCTCTCTCTCTCTCTCTCTCTCTCTCTCTCTCTCTCTCTCTCTCTCTCTCTCTCTCTCTCTCTCTCTCTCTCTCTCTCTCTCTCTCTCTCTCTCTCTCACTCCAGTCAACGTGTTAGATGTTCACTCATTTTCATTTTAAGTCACAATGATTAACTACTGTTTTCGGAACAAAATAATGGCAGTAAATGGGAAAGCATTATATAAATCCAATATGTTTTAGGACTCAATTTATCCGATATACTGAATGGCAAAACTGATAAAGGGCACTATCAGATTACAGCTAACGTTGCTGGAAAATCTCTGAGTATAGCGAGCGAAATAACATAAGCAGGGGCACTGCAGAAGGCTCACTGACAGATGCCAAGCAGCCACCGTATCGAACCCTTCTCAACACTCGCGCTCGTCTGGGTAGCTTTGAAAATTGGGTTGAGCAAATATTCTGTTAGTGGGATGGATTGTGAAGGACCTGCCTAGTATGGGCCAACAGGCCTGCTGCAGTGTTCCTCCTTTCTTATGTTTCTTATGTTCTTATCTCTAAAGCCTCTCAAGATTAGCGTCAATGACATTTAATGACATTTAACATTTCATCCCACAAGACTGAATACGGATGGCAGGATAGACACATTGTCAGTTTAAATTATGGTTCTGGTCAATCACCTACAAAACTAGTAGTTCCAGCACTGTAGAAATATATGAGTAAGAAATTTTGAATTTGAATAAGACCTGCCAGGTATGGACCACTAGACCTACGGCATTGGTCATAGAGGGAAAGAGACATCAGTGTTCAGAACCCTAACTCGGCTTCCTCACACATGTTGACATGACCTTACTGAAGTCTCTCCTAGCTCAGGCTGACATATTTCAACATAGTGTATTCACCCTATCCAGCGTGATGGAATATGACAGGGAAATATAATGTGTTTTTATTCCCACTGTTTAATTATCATTTAGAATAGGGTAACAACACACTGCTGATATACACAATTATACAAGTTAAAAACAGACACAGGCAAAAAGACAGATACGCGGACACACACACAAACATACACACACACACACACACACACACACACACACACACACACACACACACACACACACACACACAAATGGTTCCTGGAGTTTAACCCCTGGAGTTTAGCCTAGGAGGTCAAATACACTCAATCAAGGAAAAAAATATTGGGGTAAGCATCATACTGAGCACATCTGAGGCGTACACCAACCAAATAACTGCTGCAGGCAGCATGTGGGCGCCTGACATGTGAGGAGTAAGGAGTCAGGCCATAATGGAGTATGCAGCACCAGTATGGAACCCACGTCAAGAAATTAGAGAAAGGTTTGGACTAGGACTAGTCACGGAGCTGAGGGGTATGCCCTACTTGGAGAGGTTAATTAAGGGAAATCAACCTGACGACAGTGGAGGACAGGAGGGACAAAAGGGGCATGACAACGACATATAAAATACTGAGAGGAATTGACAAGGTGGATAGGGACAGAATGTTTCAGAGATGGAACACAGCAACAAGGGCCCACAACTGGAAGTTGAAAACTCAGGTGGGTAACAGGAATATTAGGAAGTGCTTCTTCAGTCACAGAGGTGTCAAGAAATGAAACAATCTTGAGAGTGATGTAGTGAAGGCAAGATCCATACATAGCTTTAAGAGGAGGTTCGATAAAGCTCATGGAGCAAGGAGAAAGTGTGAACCTAGTAACGACCACCTAAGAGACGGGGCCAGAAGATATGAATCGACCCCTGCAACCACAAGAAGGTGAGTACAACTAGGTGAGTATACACACACACACACCGAATAATTCAATCGGACGAGGACCAGGCAGAACTTCAAAGGGATCTGGACAGGCTGCAAGCCTGGTCCAGCAACTGGCTCTTGGAATTCAACCCCACCAAGTGCAAAGTCATGAGGATTGGAGAAGTGCAAAAAAGACCGAATACGGAGTACAGCCAGAAACTACAAACCTCACTCAGTGAAAAGGATCTCGGGGTGAGAATAACACCGGGCACATCTCCTGAGGTGCACATTAACCAAATAACTGCTGCAGTATACGGGCGCCTAGCAAACCTAAGAACAGCATTCAGACATCTCAATAAGGAATCGTTCAGAACCCTGTGCACCGTGTACGTTAGGCCTGTATTAGAGTATGCAGCACTAGTTGGAATCCACACCTAGTCAAGCAAGTAAGGAAACTAGAGAAAGTACAAAGGTTTGCAATAAGACTGGTCCCGGAACTAAGGGGCATGTCCTACGAGGAGAGGTTAAGGAAAATCAATCTGACGACACTGGAGGACAGGAAAGATAGGGAGGATATGATAACGACGTATAAAATACTGAGAGGAATCGACAAGGTGAACAGAGACAGGATGTTCCAGAGATGGGACACAGCAACAAGGGGTCACAGTTGGAAGTTGAAGACTCAGGTTATTCACAGGGATGTTAGGAAGTATTTCTTCAGTCACAGAGTTGTCAGGAAGTTTAATAGTCTGGAGGCAGGATCCATACATACCTGGAGTTTACCTGGAGAGGGTTTCGAGGGTCAACGCTCCCCGGCTCGGTCTGAGAACAAGCCTCGGGGTGGAACAGGGTCTGATCAACCAGGCTGTTACTGCTGGCCGCACGCAAACTGACGAACGAACCACAGCCCGGTTGGTCAGGTACTGACTTTAGGTGCCTGCTGGGAGGCAGTTGAACAGTCTTGGGCCCCGGACATTTATTGTGCTGTCTCTCAGTGTACTCGTGGCGCTCCTGCTTTTCATTGGGAGAATGGTGCATCTCTTTCTGAGTCTTTTGCTTTAATAGGGAATGATTTTCCTGTGTAAGTTTGGTACTAATCCCTCTAGGATTTTTCAAGTGTATATTATCATGTATCTCTCTCGCCTGCTCTCCAGGGAATACAGATCAAGGGCCTTCAACCGTTCAGAGTAATTTAGGTGCCTTATCGTACTTATGTGTGCCGTGAAAATTCTTTGTACACTCTCCAGGTCAACAATTTCACCTGCCTTGAAGGGGACAGTTAGTGTACAGCAGTATTCCAGCCAAGACAGAACAAGCGATTTGAAGAGAATCATCATGGGCTTTGCGTCCCTAGTTTTGAAGGTTCTCATTATCCATCCTTTCATTTTCCTAGCAGATGCGATAGATACATTGTTGTTGTCTTTGAAGGCGAGATCCTCTAACATTATCACTCTCATTTCCTTCACATTACCTTTTCGCTCTATTGTATGGTTAGAATTTGTCGTATACCCTGATACAGTTTTAATTTCCTCAAGTTTTCCATATCTGAGTAGATGAAATTTCTTTTCATTGAACTTCATAATGTTTTGAGTGGCCCATTTGAAAATTTGGTTTATGACTACTTGGAGTCTTGCGTTGTCTTAAAGTATTTGTATTTTTTTCAGTTTCCTTTATGGCTTTTCTTCCTGCGATTTTTGTCTCCTGTAAGATTCCTTCAGCTTAAGTTCGAAATTTGCAATTTCAATAACGAGTGCCTCTCTTCGTAGTTCAGATATATTGACCCCTCTCAGCAGTTCTGTGTCTCATTGCCTTCGTCTGTATAGGGAGCGTCTCTCTCTTTCTAGTTTACATCTTCTTTCTTTTTCTAAATGGAATGTGCCTTGAGCAGATCTCAAGAACCACAGAGTTTATTTTTTCTAGGCAAAGGTTCGGATCTGTGTTGTTTAGGATATCTTCCCAGCATGTTTCATTTAGGACATGGTTGACTTGTCCCCATTTTATGTTTTTTTGTTATTTAAATTTAATTTTGTGAAGACACCCTCATGACTGATCACATTTTGCTTGTCAGGAGCCCTGTGCATACATGTCTGTACTTTTATTATGTTGTGATCTGAGTGATATGGTCTTTGATACGGTTATATTCCGTATCAGATCGTCGTTGTTAGTGAAGATGAGATCCAAGGTATTTTCTAGTCTTTTAGGCTCTAACATTTGCTGGTTTAGGTGAATTTGGTGCAGAGATTTAATATCTCGTGTGTGTGTGATTTTCATCTGAGCTGCCTCCTGAGATGATCTCTGCTAAAATATTATTTGCTACACTCCTCCATTTTAGGTGTCTCAAGTTGAAATCTCCCAGTAGCAAGATGTTTGGGGCAGATTTTCCAGGCAGTGGTCAGTTTTGGTTTTCAATCTTTACTGCCAAAACTTCAACTACATAATTTGAGGTGTTTAATAGTTCTAAGCAAATAAGCGACTCTGTGACGTACAGGTCAACCCCCCTCCCCACTTTTTGCCTGTTTATTCTGTCGCATCTGAATAGGTTATAACCTGGGATCCATATTTCGTTGTCCAAATGATCCTTTTGGTGGGTCTCTGTGAATGCTGTAAACATTGCGTTTGACTCCGTGAGCAGTCCCTTGATGTAAGGGATTTTGTTGTTTTTGACGGCTTTAGACCCTGAGTGTTTGCAAAGACAAATGTTGTTATATTTTTTGAGTTTAGGGATGTTTCATTTGGTGGCTCTAATATCTGTTGTCCTGGAGTGGAGGCCAATGACTGTGCCTCTGCTCCAGAAGTGTTTTCAGTTTGTGTAATATTGCTGTCATTTCTTGCCAGTGTTTTTCCCTCCTGGTCCTAAAAAAACTTTTTCTCTGGAGAGGTTAGGACTCCCCTCTTTTGTTTCTCATAGTCTGGCTGGTCTGTGTCTTCTTGTCTCCTTTAGCTAATGTGCCTGGCAGTATGCGTTGTAGCATTTTCTTTCATGGAGTAACAAGTGACAGATTTCGGGGTGAAATAAGTTACAGAAAGGGAAGTTGCTCTCTCCTGTTGTCATGTGGGTGAGGCATTTTTTGGGATGGTCAAAGGTGCATGTCCCACCTGTTTTACCAGATATACCATTCCTGCAGATACCCAAGGCATAGAATTTGCATAGATTGGAGTTCTGTTTGCTATTATTTATTGCAGCTGCGTTCGCTGGTGATGCATTTTTATCTGTTTCCCCTCTACCTACCGTCCCTGTATGGACATCAGTGCTTCCACCAGGTTTTGTTGGAAGTGTGTCAACCCTATTTCCTGAGGCAACATTCCCTTTTGTTCCATCTCCAGCAGTATCACTATTTTGTACCTCTGTAAACTGAATTGCGTCGCCTTTACTTGTTTAATCACCAGGGCCTTTTTGCTTACTGTCCTCGAGGACAACACTAGCACCCACAGGAGCACTGTCTTCCAATACAGAACCATCCACCCCACCCATACCATGTTGACATGTCTTCCAAGAAGGATCTTTTTTTGGTGTTCTTGTCTTTTAATATAGATGTAATTTCCTCATACAGGTGTATCTCGTTTGAGCAGACCCAAAAACATTTCTCTGATTTTATATCAGATGTGGTCGCTGGTTTAAAATCCATGCACACCCCATGGGACCATTTACCACAGAGATTGCAAGCAATCCAGGCTTGTTTTTGTATGTGACCCTTTCTGCAGACTACACAGATTTTCATGATGGCGGTCATCTTGCAACACTTTACAACTCTCCTAGTTAGCTAGTCTTTATACCTAGAAGTAGTTCTTTACCAGTTCATCCGGTTTGGCTGGCTAGGGTAGGCTTATTATATAAAAGATTTTATACATACATATATATATATATATATATATATATATATATATATAATGATATATAAACTCAAACAGCCAGATCATCTACACACGCCGTCGCAGACTGTTAATTCTCTAATACTTCGTATTTACCCCAGACACATACAATCTATGGTGTGTTAAACGCACATAACCCGCACACAGGAGAAATTTATTGCGTTTTGGTTCGTCGGACCGAAACATCGGTCCGCCCGAACCATAAGCTTCTCTCTCTATGTGCGGGTTATTTGTGTATTGTTCCTGTCACGGTATTATGCCTTTTTGTTTTCTACGTCGTGTTATCATAAAACTCCAAGTCTTTTTTGTTTGTACTTGATAATGTTGCCTTCTAAATTCCCCACTTTATGATTGATTATTAAATAATCAATAACAGATAATTATATTGAACGTAGTAGGATGTCATTCATTTTAATTAAAGGTTCTCCCGCCACAGCAGTTACAGTCTGCTAGCGACATATATTTGATAAATAGCTTATAAAAACATTTATCACATCTGTCAGACACTGCAACATCATGGGATCTTGACACAAGGAGTTCTTCAACACTTGTCCAACCTTAGAACGAAGACCTACTTACACTAGTGGATAGTTCCACTGTGACTCCGCTTCCTGCTGCTTCCACTCACCTGACTGCAGTATATAAGCCACTTCCGACTATATGTTGTACTTCCTACAAGATTGATGGATTGAACACATCGATTCCAGGCTGAGGGACTGATTACCTCAAACTCCTCCTTACACCATTCTGCTTCCCATATATTGCATAAGTTGTATTTTGTATTAGTGCTAGTAGCATGTATCAGATACACTAAATTCACTCTCGTTATGTAACATAAGATATGTATAATGTATACCGTTATATTGCCATTTTTTTGCTTAGAAAGTAATAGAATTCTATAGTGACGTCACAAACTAAACGAATGAACATCTAATTCGTAGATAGATACTAGATAGATAGATAGAGAGAGAGAGAGAGAGAGAGAGAGAGAGAGAGAGAGAGAGAGAGAGAGAGAGAGAGAGAGAGAGAGAGAGAGAGAGAGAGAGAGAGAGAGAGAGAGAGAGAGAGAGAGAGAGAGAGAGAGAGAGAGAATCAAAGTTAAATAATGTGAATATCATACTATCACCCAGCTATGATTATCGTTTTTTTATATTCTTCTTCAGAAGGAATGATCAGAAATAGTATAATTTCCCATTCAATCTTACTCTCAGGTCCTTCACTAAAACATAGTGGATTAATATTACATACAGAATTCGACAGCTCATCTACCAATCATCGCCTCTGTTACAGTGCTAGTTGGGCGGACACATTTATTCATAATTAAAGTATTTATTACACATGCCTCCATCCATCCTAATTCGTCTCATCTTCCGTGTAGCCTACTGCTCCCCGTCGAAGACTTCTGGCCAAAATAAAGGCAAATGACACAGGAGACAAACTTCATGCCTGGATAAATGGTTAACATGAAAGCTTGACAGATTTACAGATCATTCTAAATTGGGGACAAGAGCAACATCCAGAGTGATATATATAGGTTAGTGCTATGATCGCAGACGTAAAAAAATGAGTTAACAAGTGTAAAGTAATGCATTTTGGATACAACACTCGGATATTAAAAATAAAACGTTTGACAATAAATTTACAAAACAAAATGCAATCAATGAGCAGTAAAGCTAATAATACAGGTATTAGACCTTATCTTGAGTACGCCGTCCATTTTGATTTCCAAACTAGGAAAAGAGACAAAGATACACTGGAGAGGGTACAGAGATGACCAACCAGGCCCCTACCATCACTCAAAAAAAAAAAAAAAAAAACATGTGAAGAAAGACTCAATTCACCAAATATTCTCTCTCCTTGGAAATGGAGGGTATGAGAAAATCTCATTCATACCTTTCAGATATGATATGGTTTTAATTAACTCGAACACGAAGAATTATTTGAGGTGCAAAATGAATTCATAATTCTAAACAATTTATTGAAACTTCAAGGCATAAGGTGCAACACGAATGTATGGAAAGATTGTTTGTGAACAGAATTATAGAAGGAATAAACTACCCAAAGATGCTGTAAATGCGAGAAAGAAATATTGTCATTTATGAACCAACTGGATAAGTACACTGGAAATATAGGATTCAATTAGATACGACACTGAAGGAAAACTTAAATAAATGAATTCCTGATCTTTATCAACAACTGCATCAATAAGTATATGGCTGTTGTGCTTAGTGAAGTAACTAGAGGTGTCAGGGAATGGAATAGTCTGGAGAGCGATGTAGTGGAGGCAGGATCCATACATAGCTTTAGTGACCATTGAAGAGGCGGGGGCCAGGAGCTATGAATTGACCCCTGCAACCAAGATTTTTGCAAAGTTACACTGGAAACAATAATATAGAATAGGTAGTTGCTGTCTGTGCCTTTCATACAGTTTTTCATGAAAATTCTATGGATTTTTTTCTATATGAAAAGGTAAATTTTCCCCTCTTGACTTGCACATGCTGGCAGTGCTTAGTGGAGTGGAGAATGGCAACAGCCGTCTGCTTTACTATACTTGCTTCAAATACCTAGATAATACTTCTAGATAATACATACTTCTCAGCAGATAGCTTAGATGTGATTTTTTTAAGTCCTCTCTCTCTCTCTCCCGAGCTACGTTAAGTGTTCCTACTTTTATTTGCAAGCTAAAAGCTGTTACTTACCTCAGCCTTTTTATGGTTATGAAACATTGAAATTGTTGAGCCTGATTATTATGTACCTGGTGGGTAGCTCCCTGGTACTGTTGGCGGAGATGAGACACCTGTGGGTGACTACCTGTGTGTGACTACCTGTGGGTGACTACCTGTGGGTGACTACCTGTGTGTGACTACCTCATTCTTACTCTTCCGTGACCTCTTCCAGTCCCACCAGATATCTTTATGCTACAGTGTTGGTCAGCTGACTGTAAGTTGGAGTAGTTACCAGTGGATGAGAACCTGACTCGAGGTTGGCAGGTGGAGCACTGGTGCCAGGTGTACTTGCAGGTGTTGGAGCAGTGATATCAGATGTATTGGTAGGTGTTGGAGCAGTGATATCAGATGTACTGGTAAGTGTTGGAGCAGTGATATCAGATGTGCTGGTAGGTGTTGGAGCAGTGATATCAGATGTATTGGTAGGTGTTGGAGCAGTGATATCAGATGTACTGGTAGGTGTTGGAACAGTGATATCAGATGTATTGGTAGGTGTTGGAGCAGTGATATCAGATGTACTGGCAGGTGTTGGAGCAGTGATATCAGATGTACTGGTAGGTGTTGGAGCAGTGATATCAGATGTACTGGCAGGTTTTGGAGCAGTGATGTCAGATGCAGTCTTTGGTGCAGGAGTGGCGCCGACGGATATCATGCTTGCGTCGTTGTTGGGTATTGGATCTGTTTCCTTTGTTGTGGCCAAAGAAGTTTTAATGGAATTCACAAGGACGATAACTCGAACCATATTTACCTGGAGAGCTTAAGTGGTAACAAAATCCCATCAGGTTTGCTGTTGTTGTGTTAATCTTACAGTGAGAATTCCAAGCTTTCTGAATAGTGTCAGCCTCACCTGAGCATCCTAAGTCACCTGGTGTCGATATTCTGGTTATCTGCGATAGTTCGAAAACAATCTAATGATTTTAGGAGCTCGTGAATCGATTCCCTATGATGATATATCCTGCATATGACCTTACAATACGGTCCAATAGAGTTTTTTTTTATTATTTTATATTATTGTTGCAACTCCAAGCTCGTTTCTCATACATATGTAACAAGTTCAAAACTCCAGACATTTAAGATAGGCCTCGTGTTGTGTGTCCACAAACGCTGCAGTAGCTTTTGGGACAATAACTAAAAAGTTATAATCTTGCAATCTTTTGATGTGAAGTCGTTACAGAAGAAAAAGTTCGCAAAATACGATAAAATTATGTGGGAGAGAGATAGAATGTGTAAGTGGTGACGTATTATTATTATTATTATTATTATTATTATTATTATTATTATTATTATTATTATTATTATTATAAAAAAAACAGCGCTAAACCAAGTGGTGACGTAGAACATAGAATTCCTTCATCTTTCTTTCTCTCTCTCTCTTTTCCTTTCTTTCTTTCTTTTTCTTACACATGGTTTTACAGGATTAGGTTTTATTCGTATGAAACATACCAACAGGGAACAGGATGAAGTTGGAGCCATCGGTGGGCCAGCAATTTCATTTGGTCAACCGACTTTATTTCGTTGATGTTATGCTGTACAGACTCATGCATCTCTCTGTCTGTATGTCTCTCTCTCTCTCTCTCTCTCTCTCTCTCTCTCTCTCTCTCTCTCTCTCTCTCTCTCTCTCTCTCTCTCTCTCTCTCTCTCTCACACACACACACACTCTTTCCATCTATTTTTGCTCTGTCTCTGTGTCCCAGCGTCTCATCATTGTTTCCTTAGATCTGACTGTTTCTTTCTATTCTCTGGTTCTCGCTACCTCTCACTAAATATAAACCTAAAACAGCCTTTAACATAAATATTGAGTTTCTAATTAAGAGCATAACTATTTAATCAACACGAGTGAAAAAAAAAACTTGGTAGCGACCAGCCATGGTGCAGACTCAAAAAAAAAAAAAATCAAGAAAAATACGAACTGAACTCTTTCCTGAAAAACTTTTTTAAAATTAAAAATTGCATTTTTAAATGTCTACACCTGACTGCACTCTTCAAGGGAAGAGCCGATTGTTGTTAGTTATGAGCTCTTGATTTAAGTAAAAGGACACAAGTGCAACTAATGTGACATTTTATTGTGGCAACGTTTCGTTCTCCAGCACCTGGAGAGCGAAACGTTGCAACAATAAAATGTCACATTGGTTTCACTTGTGACCTTTTACTTAACATACATTCCCTATCACTGGACATGATGACATTCTGTTTCCAGCCACTGAAGGGCCTTTCTGTATAAACTGTATCATGTACGTGTGTATAAATAAAAGTTATTATAATTATTATTATTATTATTATTATTATTAGTAGTAGTAGTAGTAGTATTATTATAGTGCTCTCCCGCGAAGCTCGGGAGTAATATTTACGTGTTCACTCGGAAGAGTGAACACGTAAATAATAATAATAATAATAATAATAATAATAATAATAATAATAATAATAAAAAAATCTTTATTTACTACAAGTACATGTACAAGGTATAAAGGCCTAGCTGACATCAATGACATTCTACTATATAGAAAGCCGCTTGACTAACACCCAGGTACCCATTTTACTGATGGGTGAACATAGACAACCGGTGTAAGGAAGAGAGCTTTTACCACCAGGCTACGGGCGTTTACATTGGTGAATAACACTAATGTATTCACTCTAGAGTGTAACATTAACGTGTTTACACTAGTGAGGAACATTGACATGTTCACACTGAATAAAATCATTAAGGTGTTCACATTGGAGAGTAACACCAAAGTGTTCACAACGAAGAATAACAGTATTGTGTTCACACTGGTGAAAGCCTCCATCTAACAAGTTAACTGGGCAGGCAGTTTCCCACATACAAAAAAATACATCATTCCCTAACAAAATAAATCGCCGACTCTTCACATCTAAAGTATCGGATCATACAAAAAAGAAAGTCTAAATAAAATGATTCTTTACACTCAACGAATATTACATGTTTATTCTAAACCATCTTGAAACACCCAAGAGAAGCCTGCTCCCTCTTGAATACTGAAGTACCTTCTGTCCAGAAACTTGTGAGCGTTCATAATGCTACTTATCTGTAGATACCAAAGGTACTTATCTGTAGATACCAAAGGTACTTATCTGTAGATACCAAAGGTACTTATCTGTAGATACCAAAGGTACTTATCTGTAGATACAGACGCTGCGCAAGGCTCATAATCTTTAACTGTTGCAGATATTGTTCAAAATGCTACTTAATTCTCGCCACTTGTTATTATCAGGATTTATCTGTTGATGTTGACCGATTGTGAAATTATTGCCACAACTTTGGAATAGAATTAAAAAACACTTATGTTCCGGGAAATTATCGTATTTTTAAATTGTTTAATTGTCCAGGTTTAAAATAGGATATTTAAAACAAGTCCTTCAGAAAGTATCAGCAGTGGGAAACCTGGAGATTAGATCAAACCACTATTTCCCATACCGGACCTGATCAGGTGTAGTGTCTTCATCTAAGGCCAAGTAATCAGTATATCTTTACTATCTTAGATGAAAGCCACCAGGTACCCAGAGGCAGTGTCCATGCGTAGTATTTACACTCAGGCAATTTGAAAAGCCCTCATTAGATTTAATATCCCAAGTGGGAATCCCACGGACTATTCAAAGTGACTAAAGTCTAAGTTTTACTGCAAAAGCCTTTAATTAAAGAGGTTTTGCGCAGCTTAGGCAATCCTTCCCTCTCCTCGGCCAATCATCATCAATCTCAAGGGACACTGGAAAGATTCCACCAAACTTTGAAAAGCAAGATGCAGATTCCTATAGACTTGACAAGTCCTTACCTCTTCAGAGTACAGAGCTTTCTAGTTGATATTTGGACCTCTGCGAGTGTTCAAAGGGGGTTGACTGGGAGACACTACCAAGATTCCATTTGATTCCAAGGCAAGACTACTCTTAATACATCAGATGGCTAAGAATGACCTTAAGAAAGCCCACGACGGCATGAAATAGAGGTATGACAAGACATTGAAACCCTGTTCGTGTACCAGGGAGGGAAAAGGATGGTCCAGGAACCTGTACCTGGTCACGTCTTAAAGACAAGGATTACTGGCCCTATGCAGGTGGAGGAGTAAAATTTAGATCTTAATTATGGGGGGCGCCTCTTGCAAGCCTGATATAGGTAAAGTCTACCTCATTAATCGGATTAATAAATTCTTTAAGTCACCTCATGCCCCGATAATGACCATATCTTCTACATATACAGACCCTGACAACGATCCTGACGCCTGGCAAAATGTTCCAGATAAGACTGCCTGAATCGGCTCTTCTTAAGAACCATCGCTTTCAGATGCCGGAACTTGTGATAACGCAAATGGCTAATCCTGCAGTCCTATCCGACATATCGAACATTATGAAAATGTGTAATTTTAGTTTTCACGACGTTCACAAATTTTCGAAGAGCGTTTCTATATAAGGTAAAATCCCAAAATTTCCCGAAAATCATTCTGAACCTAACGAAAAAAATATACTTCATTGTGTTTGTTTATTATTAAATTATTGAAAACTTATCTAAAGTATATTTAGTTGGATTAGGCTAAATTAAATTACGTTTGTTATAATAAGTCCCTTTAACTAGCAGGACCAAGGAAATCTCTGCCTTGTTTATTTCAGGAGGCCATGACCCCGTTCGGCACGATAAATTCCAAGGCCACATTCCAAAAACCGATCCATCTTGCTATACATGGACTAGTATACACTGAGACCTACCTGGACGATATAGTTGTGGTTTCTGATACCTGGAACGAGAATAATTCCTGACTGAAGACCTTTTCAGTGGGTTTAAAATATATAAGTTAACGTTGAATCCCAGTAAGTCTTCCCATGGCCAATTTCAACCATCTTTTTAGGTCTCAAAGTCGAGAAGGTAAGGTAATATTTCGGCCAACGAAAATCATAGTCCTCAAGATAAAAAAAAAATTAAAGGAAGTTTTGTAATAATTTCTCTGACACTGTTGCCTCCATAGCCTTCCTTACCAGCAAGAAAACAAAGTTTAGTCGTAACAGTGCCAAGAAGCCTTTCAAAAAATAAAATGACTGTTGCGTACAGATACCGTATTGCCATCAACAGATTATTCAAGGTCGTTTTTCTTACAGGTGGACGCCTGTGACCAGGGAGTTGGTGCAGGTTTACTTCAAGCATCTGGGGAGAACGTCATCCATTCGGTAGCCTACTTTTCAGCCAAATTAAAACCACACAGTTGGGCCAACTCCACAACAGAGAAAGAGGTCCTAGCTCTGATCTTAGCGCTGGTGCCCTTTGACGTGTATTTATCAATCCGTTAACATACCTGAGCTCTATGCAGAAAACAAATTGTCTTATGTGCTGGGCTTTAATATTCCAACCGTATAACATCTCTATCAAACACATTCCTGGAAAGACCAACATGGTGGCAGACTCATTCTCCAGGATTTGTTACTTAGGATATTATGTGAAAATGTACACATTATGTTCTTGGTTAGGATTAGGGTGATGGGTAACTTTAAGCTCTTTTACCCTTATTGTGGGGGATCTATATATACTTTTATAGAAATGATTTTCAACAATCCCCATTAAGGCTTTTGTTTTTTGATGAGAAGACACGTTACTACCGTCCATAGGTGTCTTGGACCTTTGTTAGCCGTACTGTCTATTGCTCCGCTCTGTGGCAGGAACTTGGCCTTAAAGACATTCACTACTTTTTTTTTTGTCGAGCACTACCAGCTGGGGTGTATGGTGTGAGGAACGACGGTCGCATTAATTAGCTTGTTTTATATTAATATTATATTAATTTATATTAATAGGGTGGCCCGTGGCCTAATAGGCAAAACTCTCGCTTCACACTCTGAGGGTCTGTGGTTCGATTCCCGGCGAGGGTGGAAACATTGGGCGTGTTTCCCTGTTCACCCATCAGTTAAAAGGGTACTTGGGTGTTAGTCGATTAGTGTGGGTCGCATCCTGGGACAAAATTGACCTAATTTGTTCGAAATGCTCTGCATAACAAGGGGCTTTCTATATAATAGTATGTCATTGATGTCAGCTAGACCTGTATACCTTGTACATGTACTTGTAAAAATAAAAATATATTATTATTATTATTAATTTGTGTCAAGGTGGCACGCTGCCCATTTGAGGGATGCAATTTTCCCATCTTTTACAGTGCTTTGGAGGTGGAGATGTGGCATTCACCGAGTACATTACAGTTTATTCGACGTTCATCAATCACTGGTTTATCCTCTCGACCAGCCAACTGGCATTTAGGATAAAGCAGATTATTTAGGGGCCCCACTACTCCGTCGGGTTGTCCAGTTCAGTCAACTAATAGCGTGGGAGCTGCCCCCAGCCATGCTGAGATTATACTTTACCACCTGACTGAAGGGCAGACGATCAATACCGATGGTCGTATACTCACGTACTCTCTTAAAAACCAACTGTTATTAGTGGCTATTTGCTCTCCTGCTCATTATTGCTATACTGTTGATCATTTTACTCTGTAAATACTCTACATATCTTAATTAGGGGAATATACAGATAAAGAGAAAACTATCCCATTGTTTTTGCCTTGACTTTTAATTGCGTGTGTTGAACCTTGTCTTGAAACTTAAGTTGCAGTCAGATACAACAGGCGTACCTGCGTTTGCATTCCTGTAATTTCAAAGATGATGTTTAAAAGTATCCCATGACAACAGCGAACCATTTTCATCAGGTACCACTGAGGAAATTATTACTAATTCTGTGTAATTCATAGAAGCATTCATAGTAGATAGCTAGATAGAAACCACTAAATTATGTAAAACAGTGTAATATAGTGTAGGATATGAGAATGTATTGTTGCCGTATAATTAGCTAAGAAAGTGGGAGTGTGAGGAAAATATAGCTGTAATTTGTACAGAAAACTGGAAGTGACAACCAGTGAGAGACCAACAGTGGCGCTCCAATAACCATTTACATATCAACACGGCTGAGAACAAAGATAAAATATTATTTTATCCTAACACATCTCCATACACTCGTGTTCTTACATGCCTTATTTGTAGTAATTATTGCAATAAGCAATAAGAAAAGACGGAGCGTATTGTTAAAAGAGTGATGGGAGGCGGAAATGTGGATGTTTGGGAGAGTGGGAGGGGAAGGGGGTTCAGGCTCTGTATAGCATTAGCTGTTAGTAATCACAGGCCAACAATCACGGCAGTCATTTGCTCCTAGGAAGAATGGGAAGTCAGTAACTGTCGAACAGTAGCCACCACAGACGTGCCTCATTGTGGATAAGAGAGTCAGTCTAGCGAAGCAGTGTGTAGCAGCAGCCAGTCAACAACAGCACAAACAACAGGAGCTGAAGCAATGCTGAGTTTGACTGACAGGAGTTCCAGCATGACCATAGATCAATGAAAAATGGTGGAATTTCCCTGGTAATGGTATGTTGTGTCTTCCCACGGGAAGAAGGTTATAGCTGAAATTAATAGTCCACTTAGCATTCAGACTGAGCTCTCGCAATTCATGGATAATTTGTCTGCAGGACATAAAAAGTTGTTGACTAATTTAGACACGCTTCAGAGTGAGGCTTAAAATCTATGTTTACTAATATTATTTTCGATAAGTGCAACAATAACTGTTCTTAGAGAGCAGTGAACAATCAGGTTAATAACCACTTAACATCCTGAGAGGAAAATTCCCCATAACAGGGAAGTAACACTAACTTGTTCACACTGGGGAGTAACACTAACGTGTTCACACTGGGGAGTAACACTAACGTGTTCACACTGGGGAGTAATACTAACGTGTTCACACTGGGGGAGTAACACTAACGTGTTCTCACTGAGGAGTAACGCTAAGGTGTTCACACTGGGGAGTAACACTAACGTGTCCACACTGGGGAGTAACACTAACGTGTTCACACTGGGGGAGTAACACTAACGTGTTCTCACTGGAGAGTAACACTAACGTGTCCACACTGGGGAGTAACACTAACGTGTTCACACTGGGGAGTAACACTAACGTGTTCACATTGGGAGTAACGCTAACGTGTTCACACTGGGGAGTAACACTAACGTGTCCACACTGGGGAATAACGCTAACGTGTTCACACTGGGGAGTAACACTAACGTGTCCACACTGGGGAATAACGCTAACGTGTTCACACTGGGGAGTAACACTAACGTGTCCACACTGGGGAATAACGCTAACGTGTTCACACTGGGGAGTAACACTAACGTGTTCACACTGGGGAGTAACACTAACGTGTCCACACTGGGGAGTAACACTAACGTGTTCACACTGGGGAGTAAACTTAACGTGTCCACACTGGGGAGTAACACTAACGTGTTCACACTGGGGAGTAACACTAACGTGTCCACATTGGGAGTAACGCTAACGTGTTCACACTGGGGAGTAACACTAACGTGTCCACACTGGGGAATAACGCTAACATGTTCACACTGGGGAGTAACACTAACGTGGTCACACTGGGGAGTAACACTAACGTGTTCACACTGGGGAGTAACACTAACGTGTTCACACTGGGGAGTAACACTAACGTGTCCACACTGGGGAGTAACACTAACGTGTCCACACTGGGGAGTAACACTAACGTGTCCACACTGGGGAGTAACACTAACGTGTCCCCACTGGGAGTAGCACTAACGTGTCACACTGGGAGTACACTAGTGCACACGGATAACTAACGTGTCACACTTGGGAGTAACACTAACGTGTCCACACTGGGAGTAGCACTAACGTGTCCACACTGGGAATAACCTAACGTGTTCACACTGGGAGTAACACTAACGTGTCCACACTGGGAATAACGCTAACGTGTTCACACTGGGGAGTAACACTAACGTGTTCACACTGAGATAACACTAACGTGTTCACACTGGGGAGTAACACTAACGTGTCACACTGGGAGTAACACTAACGTGTCCACACTGGGGAGTAACACTAACGTGTCCACACTGGGGAGTAACACTAACGTGTCCACACTGGGGAGTAACACTAACGTGTCCACACTTGGGAGTAACACTAACGTGTCCACACTGGGGAGTAACACTAACGTGTCCACACTGGGGAACTAACTGCCTAACGTGTGTCACACTGGGAGTAACACTAACGTGTTCACACTGGGGAGTAACACTAACGTGTTCACACTGGGGAGTAACACTAACGTGTCCACACTTGGGAGTAACACTAACGTGTGCACACTGGGGAGTAACACTAACGTGTGCACACTGGGGAGTAACACTAACGTGTGCACACTGGGGAGTAACACTAACGTGCAACACTTGGATATCTTTATTGTGGAAACGTTTCGACACACAGTGGCTTCATCAGTCCATACAAAGAATAATGGTGAAGATCAGAAGGAGTTTGAGGTAGTCAGTCCCTCAGCCTGGAGTCGATGGAATGAATCTATCAGTCTTGATAATAATACAGCACATGGTTCTCTGAACCATTTATCTACATTCCTGTCAGACACAGCAACATCTTGGGATCTTAATACAAGGAATTCTACTCCTGTCTGATCCTACAGGCATGACCTACTTCCATCTACGGATTTGTCCAAGGTGACACCGTCTACGACTGCTTCACCTCGTCTGACTGTGCATATGTTGTATGTTTATCAAGATTGATGGACTCATTACATCGATTCTAGGCTGAGGGACTGATTATCTCAAACTCCTTCTGATCTTCACTACTCGTCTTTGTATTGGACTGATAAAGCCACTGTGTGGCAAAAACGTTTCCACAATATAAGATACCCAAGTTGTGGAGAAAAATCTCTCAGCTCTCTATCCCCTTCAGCCCTCTGAGGTACTTAGCCCTCCTGCAAGAGGTTAATGGTCTCTTACTTCCTCACAAACAGATTAACTGAATCCACATGTTTGTATCAGCGTCACAAGATACGCTATCCTCTCCTTGCTAGAGTTCAGTTCTTGTTGCAACTACAAGTGAGAATTAAACTAGAGTAATTACTCTTTCCCCTCAGCAGGAAAATTAAAGAAAAACCTTCGCCCACTTTATCTACAAGTTGGGACTATTATCAGTTCTAGTCTATAGTTAGATAACAAGAAATCTACCATCTTGTATTGAATATTGTTGAAATGTTTAGCAAGGAAGAGAAATAAAGCTGAGTTCAGCATATCCTTTGTGGGGACACTGAGGAGGAGGGCGAGGAGCGCGGGCAGGGCTTAGATTGCTTCAAGGAACGGACGAGAGACATGTGTCACGATGCCATTGCCTCCTTATCGAACAAAAGACAAAGGGACAGTAGTGACCAGTGCGTTCTTGATTCTTGATCATTCTGACAATCTCAGGAAACTAAGAAAGTTAGACTAGTTCCCTTAAATAAGCCAGGAAATTCACGGAAGAACTAATCATGCAGTGTTATTGCATATTCGTGTTCTTCCTGTTGTGGATAATATTACGAAACTATGAACAAATGATGGAACTGAATGGTGAAGTGCAACCGATAGCGAGTGATTGCACGAACATTCCCGACGTAGAGGTGAACATCAGTGCAACATTCCCCGAGTCACTCAAGCCTTCAGTCCAGTCAACTCAACGATATCTTAATGGCGCTGTCAACGCCATAAGCTCACTTTACACGAGCAAGGTAAGTCTTAATCTCTTGTAACGCCAATTAAAAATTGCAGTTTTGGGCAGACACAAGGTGATTAGGACTGTCCTATTCCATACCGTTATCAGTGGGTTTTTAAGCCAAAACCAAGTGAGTTCCACTAAGCATTTCAGATGAGAAATGCTGAAATATATGCTCCTTAGGGGCAAATTATATAATTAAGTAAGTAAGTAAGTTTATTCAGGTATACACAAATACATTTACATAGATTATCATACATAGAAGCATTTGTGTAGAGAACCTAGGATAACCCAAAAAGTCAGACAGAGTGACTTATTTCCATTGGGGTCCTTACTTATTTCCATTGGGGTCCTTACTTATTTCCACAGCCCTGGTGGTAACTGAACGGCACCCTGAAGGGATGGCCGGGTGGCGGCTGCTGAACATCGTGCTGCTACAGATAAGTAACGATTTATACATGTTTTATGCAGGAAAGTGTACTTATCTAACCAGTTCTCCACACAAGTGTTGCACTTGAGTAGTGTACAATCTGCCAGTATGGCTCGGAAGTAGATACTTCCGGTCTGCTCCCACTTCCGGTCGGCCCACCCCCCCACTTCCGATCTGTCCGACACCCCCCACTTCCGGTCACCCCCACTTCCGGTCGGTCCCCACCCCCTTGACCCCCCATTTTTTTCGCGCCCTTTGCCCGCGCCCGCCCGCCCGCGCCCCGCCCCGCGCCCTTCCGCGTCGACCCGCCCCGAGCTGCCTTCTGCAGCGACTTCTGCTGCGGATCGCCCCCGCTTCTCGATTTTTTTTCGAATTTTTTTTTTTCGAATTTTTCATTTTTTCAAATTTTTCATTTTTTTCAATATTACTTCTAATATTTTTACTTGATCTCTATGGAGAGTCAGAGATATGGTAACTCCTATGAGGTCTCTCTTTAAGTAAATTTAACTAAGACTTACCTACTTTGGAATTTCATCAAATTCACTTCCATCTCCCCAATATTCCTGCTCTACTTCCTTGGATCAAGTTCCTTATGG